>JAOVYW010022201.1:9858-30645 GCA_025775045.1 Hiodon tergisus | reverse complement strand
CGCTCAGCTGAAAAAGTTAATCATCTGCCTGACTACTTGTTTCATTAAAAGCATTAGAATTGGTCCCTGCCCAATGCAAATGACACAGTTGTTAAACACTGCATTTCTCAATGCTAGCCTCCTCTCCGTTACACCTCTAAGAGCCCATGGGTTTTCCACGTCATTTTAGGACACGGTCATTGTTATCAGTGGGCTTTCCTAGCTTAGCTTCCACCCGCCCAGGTGCCTCCTGTCAATGCTCTGAAGTAGATTTTCCAGCCTCCTCTGTAACTGACCCTGATAGGTCTCACATGCATCCTATTTCCCCTTCACCTGATCTCCACATCCATCTCAGTCCATCTCTTAACTGAACCTCCTCCTCTCCCCCTGTGTTAGATGATAAGTCCGATGTCAACTTGACCATAGGGAAGAGCGAATATTTCCTCACCAACCTGGCTTCGGGGAACCACATGCCCGCATTCCGCCCCTCTTGCTCTAGCACAATCTATAAATCTGCTCCTGTGTGCAGTCTCTACCATAGGATCGTTCTGAACACAATGCAGATCAATGGAGAACCTTCTCCCCTCGCCCCAACCCTGATTGCCCTTACTCTTACTACACTAGCTTCTTTTTAGTGGACCAAGCTTCCTTCACTCACCCACAAAGGATCACCTTCTAGCTTGCCTTCCTCACCCGCACTAAATATCTAACGAAGCAGGATAAAACCACGTGGCACCTTTATATACTTGTCGTATTGATATATTGATTTTGATATATTGATATCATATTGATATACGAAACATCCCGCCAAACTCTCAGTGCACGGGATTTCTGCAGAAACAATTCCTGATCGTATAAGTCCCGAAGATAGCTGTTAACCATAGTGAGTGTGGGAGATACTAGTTTGTCAGATCCTGACCATGACAAAACAAGAGTATTGTTAGCACATGATAGGTTTGTCATTAAATTATTGTTATTATTATTTCTCTTTTTTGTTTGACTTTTAGACTTTTAGTTGACTTTTTTAGATTCAATTGTCAGTTATAACTAGTTAATTCGCAAAATCATGGCTGTCTATTTATCTAAGGATTTAGAATGTGTATTTTCTGCTTGGGGATATCTTTGCTTGATTATTTGCTTGTTGGGTACACATTAGTTATCTGTCCAATGATCACCACAGTGATGGCTTCCATGATTCCCCACAATTCTAATTAAAAAAACGAAATATATACTGGCTATACGGCAGTCAGCTGTTTCCAACCTGAGATGTCAGACATCATTGTTCTCGTAACCAGTTCTATCCCTTTTCTCTCAGCTTTCTTATTGCCAAGTTTTACGAATCTCTTTTGATTCTATAATTATAGGGCAGACCACCTAGCGGAAGTTTATTTTCTACTCTGAATTGATTCCCTTTTTTTCACCTTCTCTGAAATCCAGTGCAGTTTGACAGGGATGCAGCATCCTCATTCTCACAATCGTGTTTTCATCCATTAGAAAAAAAAGCTTTTGATAACTTTGAGTGGGTGTGGAACATAACCCACTCAGAGTATTTAGAATGTAAGTTTTCAGATGGGTAGAACTTCTGGGTAGTTATCTGACAGTATATTTTAAGAGGCTTTAGAGAAGAGCATCTAATAAGAAAAAAAACCAAATATACAAATGAAATGTTTTCAATAACAAAAAATGTAAGCAGAATTACTGCTTAAAGATAAATATACCAATAAACGCTCTGCTGACTGAACTACAATGAAACGGCTCTCTCGGTGTTAGTCATTCGGAAACAAGCTGCTGCTGCTTTAAAGGAAAACTTCTGATAGCACATCACGACAGGTCTGTTGCGCTTCACAAGGGCAAGGTGACACCTTCAAGAGATCCTGGTTTCTCCAAGGAAAATGCCTGTGCTCTGAAAGTAACGGGCTGTCAGCTAAAAGGGTGCCCCTGGGACGATGAGTACTGCACGGTGTACTGTGGTTCAGGTTTCTACGCCGACACCGGCACTTCGTGAATCAAGACCCATTGGGATTAAATTAGAAAACTGCCGGTGTCTGGTGTCTTGAAACATTCAATTAACAGAAACCACATGTGTCAAAGAAGGCTGAAGGAGAGCTCTTTTAACTTAAGCACCTGCAGTATCGCTGTCATGATGTTATTAGTTGCTTAGCGAGTACCTTTATCAAAATGACTTGAACAATTTTTTTAAAACGCTTGAAAATTCAAAGATCATGCTGACATACAGCTGTATGTTTACTGAAGCAAGTCAGGTGAAGTACTTTGCTCTACGACAGTGCACATTGGGTGGGACAGGTAACCTCGGTTACAAGCCTGAAACCCGCTACCCCTACACAATTTTGCATATAAAACAGCTTTGAGAACATAAGAGAATCTGAAGATGAGAAAGGGGCATTCAGCCGAGCTTTGTCTTATATCTACAACCTAAAGTCTTTGGAAGCATGTGTTTGCCTCCACAGAAAATGCTGGCAAAGAATTTTCACAAACTCATAGCTCCAGTTTAATACTTCCCTTCAGCAGACTTCCACCCTTGACCTCTGCTTCTTTTACCAGTATTTTAACCTCCCTAGTTTTAAGTCCTTTCAAAAATATTAACAACCCTGTAGTCTTCCTCAGCGGAGACTGAAGAGGTGAAGTTCCTTTTGTCTATCTTGGTTGTTGTATATTTCATGTTCTATTTGTCTCCTTGGAACTAACCTGGCGGTACATCTTATCCTCCTCATTTATATTTTCTATCCGGAACAATTAAGCGAGTTGTGTGAGTTTTAATTTTGTTTTTTTAAGCAGCTTCTATATTGCAGCTTATAGATTTCCTGCTCAGTCCAGGCGCCAGAGAAAGGCAGTTTCCCAGTCCTCCCTCAGACCCAATCACTGCACAGTCAAAACCAGCGAATAACATATCTGAAAAGCATCATGTGCTGTGCAGACCCGGTGCTCTCCGCACAAACAAACTGCAGGCGGATCAAATGACGCCAAACTGAGGTTCAGTAGGCTGCAGACTCTGCACACTTGTCTGATAGCGAGCGCCTCCGGAGGCCGTCTGCTCCATCCGAACTTCTCCATCCGTAGTGTGGGGAGCGTGGGGAGTGTTCCTACAGGGAGGTATTGGAGGCACGGTCCCAAAGAAACAACCACCAATGTTGCGTTGCTCTTTTGTGTTCTTGGCCTGTTCCCCAACACTGTACACTGATGCATTATTAACTTTGTGTTAATAATCTTTGTGATCACCTAAAACCCTTATGTGTAAGGGTACGGACAATAAGTCGCTAAGCGTACTGTGATGCTAGGTCACATGACTGCTTTCAGATCTCTGGATTTCCTTCTCCCACCTTTCCACACCGGTCTCACTTTTCACTTCTTTCAATCAGTTATTTATATTTCCCTCCAAAAGTATTTTTTTTTTTTTTTTTTTTAACTTGCGTGTCAAAATGTTAACTCAGGTGGAGGAGTTAATCAATACCCTGTGCAATTAATTCGCAATTCATATTTTTTTTATTACTGAGGAAAGTTCTTAGGAAATAATTAAATCACCCATACACGTTTTCGTACATTCTGATACTGCGTGGTGCAGAACATGGATAGCTTAAAATGTGCGCTACTTTTCTTTCTTAAGACATAAATTATTTTGCTGCCAGTTTGGCTGAACACATTTTTTATTCCAGCAAAGTGTGTAACTAGTCCCCCATGAAATACTACGATAACGCTCAAGTCACGCCTTCTGGGTATAAAACGAGATTCTTATTATCAACGATTTCTGCTACACTCAGAACACAGACTACAGAATATAGTTTAGTTCGTATTTGGAGCAATTGCTCTCTCTTGTGGTTGCATGTTGCAATAGTATCCCACATTTTTATTATTATACATTATCAGTGTATTAAGTAATTTAATATATAGTTTGTGTGTATGTTCAGATTATAAGGTCCAGATATTTCAAAGAGCTCACCTTCACAAGTCCATGTAGAGATTGATATTTTTGAAAATTTCCACAGAAAGTCTAATTGCTTTACATGTTAATAGCAGAATCATATAATTTACACTGTTTAATCAGTTTAATATTATCATTAATTCGAATGTTTAATACTTACCTGTGAGCGTGAAACCATCAATACTAGGTGCAAAAACTTAATATTATGTATTTTTATTCTTTACCTCAGTATAAAATATAACCACAGTACCCTCTAGTGGGCTTCTGCCGAAATTACTTGACATAATAACACCATTCTGTTGCTCTCTTGCGCTAAACGTAACGCGTTGGCAATGTTACACATAACACTATGCAAACAGCGCATACTAAATAACAATTTCAATATCAAAGACTGAGAAAAATGTTGTGTTGGTAGTAATAACTTTAAATGTTTACAGTTTTGCCGCAGATCTCAATAGTCAATGCCGGTGATAACCTGTCTGATTTGATGAAAATAAGGTTGTTGTTTTTTTTGTGTGTGTGTTGCTCTTTGTAATGACGGATGTTATTTTACATAATGACACAGTGACTCGATCGAGCGTCTCACTTAAATGACTGTTTGTTAACAAATTTGTGGAGAGAAAATATTTGCAAGACTAAGCTAACCACAGCTCAGTAGAGCAACAGCGAGCACAGTTTGCTTGCTGTTCCACACTCAAACAACCAGTTATCAAGGGCTATAGCCGTGCGGGATTCACAAGCAATGGGCTTCCCCTGTGACCACCTGAACCTCTGGCCCCAAACCAAACCAGCCAATGAAAGCAGGGCATTGAGAGTTTGCGGTGAAAGCAATGTAAATGGTATAATCTCAAATAAAACCTTGGTAAACAGACTTGAAACATCTTTCCACTCCTTCGCTCACACCAGAGTGCCGTCTCCATCCCACCTGAGCACCCCCCTAGACACAAGTGGGAAATCAGCAAGCATGCCACCCTACTACCCCCTAAATAACCCGCAGCACTTGTTAGCCTAGCTCCCACACATCCGCACTGTTTCCCTGCACTAGCATTAACTGCAGTGTTAAATATCTCACACAGCATCACCTTCTTAAACAGTATCCCGAGGTACCAATCTGGTAGGCAAACATCCCCTCTCCCTCTCTCCTTGCACCTGTTTCCCCATCTCTGGCAGCACAATATTCACATTTTAAGTCAAGTGTTATAAAGCAGTCCTAATTTAACTTACAAAAACAAGAAATAATTTGGGAGAAATAAAAATTATTGCTATAATTCCAGATTATATATAATACGTATAAACTGTCACTTTGAGGTTCATTGGTTAGGATGGTTAGGTAATGCAAACCATGGAGAAATTCAAAATAAAGACCTAGGCCTTGTTAATAAGTCAGGAATAGAGTTGTTTATTGCACCAGTTAGGAGAAAATATAAATGTCTCTGATTGCAATCTACTCAATTATCAAGAAGTGGAAGGTGCATTGTTCAAGCCAGACTCTTCCTAGATCGGGCCACTCCTCTATACCGGTAACGGATGCTACTGTAACCATAACAACAACCTCCAAAGAGCTTCAGAGAAGGAAGAAAAACTGACCTGTATGGCTGGGGAACGAGAAGGAAACCATTTCTGGGAAGAAAATAAAAACATTTTTAAAGTTGACATGGAGTTTAAAAACAAAGCATCTGCTTTGAGTTCGGACAACACAAAATCGGGCTAAACGTAAAGCCTTACATTTTGCACTGACCCGACACAGCCAGTCTCCCAGTTCAGCCAGTGGGAGTGTTAGGCTTCTCATCAGCAGGGGCTGGACCTAGTCACACAAGTTCACAATTTAACACAAAACATGATGAAAATATACCACATATATATTTATACATTTAGATGTATCGTTTTTTTTAGATTTATAACGGGCCTTGAATCGGATCGGTAATCACAGACAACCTCCGCTGTGTCTCAGGGATATACCTGAGATGTCTTGGAAGTCTTCAGTAAACAGCACAGCCTTATCAGCAATATTGGTTTCTGTTGTCTAAGGATTTTTGGCATTTGCAGAGTTTTCATTGCACAAAAATGAGTCGGAAGCAAACCTCGTTCTCGGTACGCTTGTCTCGTTAAAGTATTGGGATCATAGATTGTCCTGATTGTTTAACAATTTTTTCTTGCCATTTACATCTCATTATTGGTCAAGGACTTATAAAATAATATCCCATATATGACTTTGTGGGGGGCGTTTTAAACTAGCTACAGCAGGTTTTCCATTCCAGCATTTGTAAACCAGCCAATGCAACAGCCAATGCTGTTGAAAGGTTTACAATGGGTGCAGTTGACGCCTGAGTGGACCATGTGTTTTGCATTCAGCGTACAGCTGACAAAGCTCTGTAATCCTGCGAATCTTACGGCTGTGCTCACTTCCCTTCCCCAAGTCCAAGTCAGCAGGCTTCCGTTGGGCCCACGCAATGCGCCAAACCCACTCTGGGCTTTTAAACAGTTTTTACTTTCCCACCATATGGCTGACAATATGGCCTGCCCTACACCTTAGCATCGCTTGTCAGTGATTAGCGAAATACCTGAGAGAGGAACGGAGGAGGGGGGCAGCACACACAATATCGCGCTGCATCTGTGTACTCGGTGGCCCGTGACAGGATGCCACTGCCCTGTTTCCGCATGAGCCATCTCATAATTACCTCCCCCTCTCCTCTGATCACCGCCCTATCAACTGCCTAATCACGGGCTGCGCTTCACCCATAGCCAAAAATATACAAAATCTAATGGACCGGATGCTTGGCTCTTTGTAAAACTGATGTCAGATTACATTCCCCCTCACACAAAAGAAAGAGGAAAAAAAACAACTAGGTATATCTTCTCTTATGCGTGTATGAACTTCATGCTGTCATCATTCAATGGAAATGTCTAATCAGAGGTTATTATTTATAATAATAATGATAACAATGGTACTTTTCATTGTTTATAAGGTTCATAGGACACGGAAGATTTAATGCTGTCTGGGGTTTTCACGTTCCGCATGAAATAGTGGAACACACTGCTTTAGAACCAG
This sequence comes from Hiodon tergisus, assembly GCA_025775045.1. NCBI lineage: Eukaryota > Metazoa > Chordata > Actinopteri > Hiodontiformes > Hiodontidae > Hiodon > Hiodon tergisus. Next base: position 23,680 of record JAOVYW010022201.1, on the reverse strand, counting down.
CACCCTGGAACGTTTAGTGATACTTGCTTGACTCTGAGCAGAGGTTCTACCCTTTGGATGTCTGCTCTCAGAGTGGGGACATAGGACCTTATCATGGAATAAAACCCTGCTGTCAGTTCACTTAGGACAGGGTGTCAAGGTCATCGTCAAGGTTTCCGTCAAGGTCGCCATGGGGAACAGGGAAGAGGGAAGACAGATTGCGAGCTGGGTGTGGTTTGCAGGTGTCCATATTAGGGGGGGAAATAATTGTTGATTCAAATTTAATGTTGCACACATCCTCAAGCTAATTACTGATCAAAACCAAATCCCCTTCCATATAAATTCCATAGCTGTTTTAGAATTTAAAAAGAACAGTGCTTACGGTCATGGCTGCCCTGTTCTATAGCACTACAATTCCCATGAGTCCACCCGTACAATTAACCTATTCGTCAGGTGAGGTTTAACCCCCCTAAAAAAAAAAAAAATACAAGATACCATAGTCAGCACTTATTTCAGCAGCAAATAATCATGTGGGGTATTAACAATATACGGTGGCTGCTGGAAGTCAACAGATGGCACTATTAAGCCACCAACAGCCCTGTTTAGTTAATAAGCTTTGCTCAAATTAGGCCCAGTAGATGTTGGCTAAATACATCCTTAGATTAGTCCTTAAAATAATTTGTGATTAATTAGATATCGCATTGATACATTTCCACCGAACCCTCAGTCATTCTCTTTCAAGAGAGGGTGGTTTCTGAACAGATTTGTTCGTCCAAAAACACTGCAGCCCACGTTTTATGGCGAAATAGGCGAGATTATAAATTCGGTCAAACTTGGCAACATAAAAAATAAACATTTTTACTTTAACACAGCGCCAGTAAACTGTAAATGTACATTTCAAGCAAAAGTCAATTAAATGAAAATGTTTTAAGTAAACCGCAGTCCATAGGCAATAGGGAGAGAGGAACAGGACAATGAGCTCGCTTTTGTACCAGTGACTTTTTGTTAAGGTCCGATATTTATTTTTCGTACAACTACTCCCTGTAGGTCTATACAAATTAGCCTAACGTTAGCTTTTATGGACATCATACAGTTGTGGAGATTTGAGTCGCTTTGGACTTTTTCTCTCGTTCTCTCTTGTATGCACGCGCACACGATGCACTTTACTTTTTATTCATTCAGCAGATGCTCTTATCTAGAGCAGCTTACAGCGAGAGCACACACAGATGATAATGTCTGGACAGCCACTATCATTGGTGCAAAATGCTATTCACTACCATTTAACTGTTATGTTGCGAACCCAATTAATGATCTCATTAGGGTATATAGGATGCAAACAGGGAGCAAATGTCTTCACAGTGCTATGAAAGATATTGATGTCGTGATCCAATGTTATTAATGGATAGTCATACTTAAAGGAGTCAGTTTCAGACCAGTAAAACAAGCGCAAGAGATATTCAACATCATGGAAATGGAAAATGACAGTGAGAAATGGTTAAACTCCTTTACACACCTGAATAGATTTGAAGGAATCATAGAATGTCATAGATTTATTTGAAGGTCATATATTCAGTGAAACGCTCAGGAGCATGCACAAATTTGAGTACTTCGATTCAGCATCGTAGGAAAACATTCCGTCCTTTCTTTAAAAAAATGCTAGCTCTTAAGTATATCAATGGAATTATATGCCAGTAGCTACATACAGTATCGACACACATGAAATACACTGATAGAGGCATGAGAACCTGTCAGTGTCCAATAAATCTCATAGATGATTTAGGATGAATAGGTTCTGAGCACTCAAGATCTACTTTTTTTTGGGAATTGATACATGGGAAAAAAAGCAATTGATAGTGAATCCCGAAGGACAGCATAATGTAGCACAGTTGAGTATGTGAAGAAAAATTACCTTAAAAAAGAATGGTTATTCTGATAATCCAAAGGGGCTTCCCTTTAGCAGGGCCGTTTCCTTTAAGGGCCTAACTAGAAGGGAGTAGTGGAGACAGGGCAGGACTTCCTGTCTAGATTCTTACCTTGCTATTAGCACTGCACTGGGTCGATTAGCAGTTAAACCGGCGTGCTGGAAAGCTGACTGTCAGTCACTTTGAAGAGCAGAGCCAGGAGAAACCGGGAGAAGCCCGAGAGAAACCGGGAGAAGACCAGGAGAAACCGGGAAAAGACCGGGACTGTTTTCACGAAAGCCACGATCCGGATTCGAACCTGCAGATATGTAACGTACAGCTATTTGTGAAGCCCTCTGACCTGCGCTTCTGGCAAAGTTTTCTCTCTGGACCTGTGTCTGAGCCCGTTATAAATTTAAACTGTGCATTAGCCGTGACACCTTTTCCAACATCCCTCTGGATGTAGATTGAGGGACATTTGATGTTAAATAGGGAGCTGTTCTTGAACGATTATGGTTTCTACCTATGTAAAATTGAGTCTTTTCAGTGTTTTTCACAGCGACTGTATTACCTTCTTAAGATAACATTTCTCCACCCTCACCGAGCTAGACTGGTAAAGACCCTGTTTTGGCTGTCTTTGCATTTCCAGAGTAACGGAGTCCAGCGGGAGATAAGAAGGGGCGCTGCTCCGCTTTGAACCCTGCACCTCTTGTCTACCAGGCAAGCACTTATACCAGGCAAGCCACGGGACCCATGGCAAGTCGAAAGCTTTACTCTGAAATGACGTTGCATTTCAGACAGTTTCTCAATCCAGATACCGCCTAAGGCAATTGCTTCCTTTTCATTTGCAGTTTTAGAAGCGCTTTCAATTGCCAGAATACAATTTCTGCATCTTTTGTTCTGAAGGCAATGCTTCTCACAGCCTCCGGTCCCACAGCCATTGGATAAATGCTCCCATATGTACTCAGCAAAACGCATAATGATCTCTGTAATATTAATGAGGCCACTGCTTCTTCTTCCCACTACTTTTCAATGGTCTCTACGGTGCAGCCGGTTAGGACATCTGGCTGATAACCCGTTTGTTGGAGCCCAGTTGGAGGCTGCAGCGTCTTCTTCTTTAAAGAAGACCTAGGTCAGATTGGTTTTTCCCGCTCTCTGTTGCAGAAGCGTTGTTTCAATACTTCAGCTTAAAAATGTAAAACATGCCATGCAATTTTAGGTTCCCGTGGATGTCCAGTAATAAAGTGCAAACTGCAGTTATAGTGAATGGCGGCTTTTACCGATCAAAAACAGAATGGAAAAAATAACCATTCCCCAACCGTTTAAACACTTTTGCATTTACTTTATAATGAATTATAGGTTATTTTTAGCTTGCGCATGTTATATGTCAGTGAATCAAGTACAGTTGTGCAAAATAAATATAACTTTGTGGAAAGAAATCGAAGGGATGCCGCGTGATGCTATGGTAGAAACTGCTTGTTTAGTGGATTAAAACTGAATAAAAAATGTTTCTAAAGCATAGGCCGTATTTCCATTACATGAAATCACAACCGCAAACAGTGAATGCTTATAGTCGTAGATGGATGTGACCGTTATATGTGGACTGCGCTATGTACATGCATGAAGTAAACAGTTTTGTTTCATTTTTTGTTTATATTAAACCGCAGTAAGGAGAAAACCAAGTACTAAGTACCAAACCCTTGCTGTAAAAAATAAAGAAATAACAATCTAATCAGCAACCCCTGTAAAGATCATAAAAGGCTTCTGAAACAGCTGGTCCTTTTTACAGAAAGCTTAAACAGAAAAACTTTAAGCACATTCATTAGATCAAATGTGAACTTAAAAGATGCAGAATGATGGTTTTATTTATTTATTTATTTAGTTTTTTTAAAAGATTTTTTTAAAATATATAACTGCCGAAGGGCTTACATTTGCATCTGACAACAGATTACAGTTTATGGCTTCAAGTCAGGAAGGTCGTAATCGCATTAGTTTACTCTGTTCAAAGAGTAAACTACTGTCACTGGAGGTTGAATCCTCAGATGGTAATCATAACGTATCTGTATCCATTAGAGACAGATAACAGTTAGAATTTTGGCCACTGGTTCTCGCAAGCAGATTGCAGTGCAGGCTGGATCATTACTTAAATTGTTAAACTAAATTACCGGGGGAAAGCAACAGATTCCATCTGAAAAAATACCCAGGGAGTAAATTCTTGGGATGAGGAACCAAACGTCTCTTTAATTAATTAAAACAACAAATAAATAAAACAACATGTTCAATGCTCTGGTAACTGTTTTAGGTTCTAAGTTCTATAACCCGATAACTCGGTTCTAAGGACCTCAAAAGCCAGATTTATGGGTGTTTAAGAACTGTTTAACGGAATGTCATGATAACAAATGCAATGTAGTGAAAACAAGTGACATACTGTGCTTCAGATTAAAACGCTTTATTTGAACCACGGCAAAACTAAACACAACAAAAATAATCCGCTATGCCATTCGACAAATTTGAAGTCAGTAAAATATGTTCCTGCGATCGAGGTTTGGTCAGGCCTGTCTCCACTCATACGTGATGGGACTTCGAGAGGTGAAGAAAACTGTTTTACTCTTTTTGTGACCTCTGTCACAGGGACTTTGATTTGGCCTGGCCCATAATTAAAAATAAAAATTATTTTAAGCAGACAAAAAATGTGTGTGTGTATGTCATATATATTTTGTGTAATAAATTATAATATCACATTTTTAAATGCAGTTCAAAATATAATGTAGGCAGGACAGAAACAAACAAGTAGGCCTTCTCCACGTACAGGCTCAGTATTAAATTAGCAATTCAGCTCCGGCTCCAAACAAAATGCGGCATGTCTACTGCTGATGTGAAATGAATTAAATTTGGCTTCCCTACAAGGATTATTTTAATAAAATAACATTATAAAGCATTATAAGTTTTTATCAATTAAATACCGTCTTCAGATCTAGCTGGGGTAATTTTAATCAATTTAAAGAAGTCATATTGTATTAAAGTTATATTAGGGGACAATTTAGTTATAGAACACATCAAGACACTGACCGGCACTGAAGTTCTGATTCCTGTAAAATGCAAGCAAAACCTGTGAGTCATATTTGTAATTTATTTATTTATGTTGTTTTTTTTCTGTCTCTTCAAATTTACTAAATTTAAAATAAGGCACATCCTTTAATTTGAGATCTGAAAAAAGTTTTAGCTTTAAAAATGGGCTACATTCTTTATATCGATATATATTCTTAGGACGCAGAAGTAGTATGAAGTGTCTACTGTGTGTTTGTTCTTTTGTTTTAGTTATAAAATGCCTAGATTTGCAGGTGTATTCAGCTTTATACACACGCAAACAACACAGACTTACACACACATACCATTTATTGATGTTTCATTCTTGGTGTCTCCAATTTAAAAAAATTTCTTTCTTTAATTTTTATTTAACAAAATATAATTATTTATTTAATTATTAGGGTACAGGGTTTCCAGTTACATCCCTTTACAAGACAAGTGTATCCCGCGAGTGGGTGGGCTGAGCATAGTCTGGCTGCAGGTTGAGCGTACTGTTGTGATGGTGAGGGCGGCCACCAACCGGACGAACCAGCAAGGAGCAGATGGAGGTTTTGTCAGTTGTCTGTGACCCTCTTTCCAGATATTCCTTTTCATATTTTTTTATTTAATTTGCGTTTTTTTTTTCTATTCTGTTTAGTTTGTGAACACATAAATGTTCAATCATATTCACAAAATAAAAACAAAAAAACTCACCCGCAAAATAGCATTTTTCTTTTGACTAGCGTCAATCACGAACAGCACTTAATGGCCGGCAATGTCGTTATACTGCAGTCTAATGCATTGTATACATTATTGTTATTGCACCAGAAACAGTCAATTACATTCACGTTAGTGCTAACACAATTTCAGTGTGTTTCACTTTCAATATCACGTGATCGATTTTTAGTTGCAAAGCAAAACCTTTCACATCATACTGCTCTGATTGCTTCTCCCTGACCCACCGTTTTAAGAACATTGTTCTAGTAGCCCTTTCTGAAATCAGAGAAATCCAGGCTAGTCAACTTTTCGATTATATTAACTTCTTTTGTTTTTGGGCTTTGCTACGATACATGTGCTTTATTTTGCTGGCTTTTTTTTTTTTACCTTCTGCAAATAGACAGACATGCAGACAGGATGTTTGTGGCCTACGAGAGCAAATGTCAGTAATTTTGCATTGTCTGAGAAAATAAGCATGCTTTTGCAGCATGACATTCAGGCTGCAATGTAACACAGCTACTGGACAGCAGGCGACATCCTAGCCCTGTGGGGCCCGAGCAATCGCATGGTTTGGTTGTTGGGAAGCCAAGCCCCTTGTCTGCGATCTTCAGCTTTGGGTTTCACTGATTTTCGTTTAACACATGAATTAGCCCAGCGTAATGCGGAGTTAAGTACGGTGGAAGCGATGTAAATTCTGCTCTGTGGAATCATTCCTTCCTAAAAATATTTAAGGGGGAATCAGGGCAATTAATACCGTACAGTTCCAAGCCCACTTTACATGGTCACACCAAGTTCAGACTTTGTGAATTCCTGAAGGGGTTGGTTTACATTGTCCCATTTGTATAGTTTAAGGCAGAATAATCTTTGCCATCTGCTGTTGTGTAGTTAAGTTGTGTAGTTTCACATCAGATTCTCATCATTGATGGTGCAATTCAGCAAGTTTTGGAAATAAATAGAGATTCATATCTTTCCCTTCTCACGTTGCATTGTTACATCTGAAGACAGGACATGTTGGCATTTTTCTGCCCAAAAAATGGGAAAACTGGAATTCAATCAAGTGACCCACAAACGTAACAAAAGGGGAAGGGGGGAATAAATAAACCACTTTAACTGTCTCTGTGGATAAATTACACACTTTAGGATGGGGCGGTAATTTGCTGGTCCCCAATTTTAAATTGGCAGTGATTTTGAATGGGTGGAAACCTTCCATTTGCCTGTGGATGCTTATTCTGCAGCCAACAGATTAATGCACATGCTTCACACATTCTAACAAGCATATGTTCTTCAGGAGAAGAGATTGCATTTTTGATATAACAGCTATATCCATCTTTTAATAACAGCTCAAACAAGCAAAATATTGTAAATTGTTAAGTAGCACTGCACAGAGCCACGTTAAAATCTTCGTTAACGTAAAAAGTTTACAAAGCTCACCTATGAGTCCAAAGGGTGGGTAGAGAAAAAAAAGAGTGTTTTTACATTTTTTCTCCATAAACAAAAGCAACAGTTTTAACTTTTTTTTCAGTCCAGAAACAAATAAAACTTTCATTTTTAGAGGTTTAAAAATGTCCAGTCACCCGGTGTGCGGTAGCTGCCACACAACAGGAACACTTGAGTAGTCACAGCTCCTTTAGGCTAGGGAGGAAAATCCAGAAGTTTCTACTTTTAAATCTTAGATTCATGGACAATAAGTTCAACTTCATTTACTGTAGAATTTATAGCAGTGTTATTTTTTTTTATTATAATGCTGGAGTTTCTGCCCAAAGGTCATAAAATAAATTGCTCAAAAATGATCCCAGCAAGTGTCCCATTATCTTACACTGCTGGGAACTTTTTCTTATTTATTTATAATTTATTTTTAATATAACCCAGAGTGACCTTCTTTCATTATTGCTTGATTGACCTAGTTAATATTCCGCACACAGTGTTCCGCTTTTATTTCTATCCTAATATTTTCTTACAAAGTCATATGGTTCCAGATGTATTTGTTCACATCGCCATCTGTTGAGCAGTTGGCGACAGCCTCAATCCTTGGCATCTTTGGTTCCCTGGAGACATTTAGTCTAGTGACCAGCTCTGTTTGGAAATGCTATTGTTTAAATTAATCTCTCTCTTATGTTCATCAATCTGCACAACGTAATTAACCCCCCCCCCACCCCCAATCCCACCACAAAGGCAAAAAATTAGAGAAACCCGAACACAACGGCACAGCAATGTGCTTCACTTTGCCTTTATGTCCGAATCGAAAACGACTGTATCCTGTATCAGTATCAAAAATGGCCACAATTATATTTTTGGTGTCTTTGTGTTCTCCAGGTGACTGATTTTGAATTTCTTGCATGTCTAGTAATTTCATTTTTATGGAACAAATCCATTTTCCCCAATGAACAAACAGTAATTTTTTTTCTCTTAATATATACTTCACAAAAATGTTTTAAAATGTATTTTAAATGTGTGCTCACCGAGTTTACTGTCGAACAGAGCATTGTGGGGGAGTTTTCAGTAATATTTCAAGTCATAAATCCTCTCTGGTGGATGTATTTAACTAACGGGAGACCTCATAAATGGGAATTCTCATCATTTTCATCAGGAACTCTGCCATTGTTTTCTGACATCCAATCCACATTTCAAAAGTATTTAACAAGCAGAAGCACAGCAGAAAAATTCTAATGTTTTTTTTTTTACCCTAGGGCTGGCAACAAATCAAAAATTTGACAACCTGTTAATCGCATTAATAAAATTGTATGTAAGTGTTTTTTTTTTGTTTTTTTTTGTAAGTACCTTATTTATTCTACTCACAAAAAGAAAAAAATCTATTAAATAGTTCTGAAGAGTGCAAATTCGCAGGTTGCCATTTGGTCTCAGCCATGGTTAGAAATATACATAGCACTTCGTCCTGGATATATAACTATTGCCAGTACAGACAGTGAGTCAGGTGGTTGTGGCTTGCTATATAAAGCATGCACTGTGGTATTCCGTTACTGGTTGATTGAACATTAGAATAGGCTGAACTAGTGACCTAAGTTACATAAAGCGTGGTGTGATCATCAGTGGCATGAGCACCCCTTCCAGTTCCAGTTCCTCCAGGGTGTTTCACCCACAGCATTGCGTAGGCTGGTCGTAGTGGTGAAATGGTGTGGGGAGGTTTTCAAGGCACATGTTAAGTCCCTTGATATCAACCGAGCAACTTTAGAACGCCACACATCTGAAGGTGCTTCATGGCTACAGTTTACCCTTCGTCCCATGGATGCTTCCAGCAGGATAATGTGGAGTGTGACAGAGCACGTATTGTCTCGGAAAGGCTCCAGGAACACGACAGCGGGTTCGGTTTACTGGAGTGGCCTGTGCAGTCCCCAGACCTCAACCCAATAGAGCATCTTTGGAGTGAGATGGAACAGGCTGTTCTCTGCATAAATCTACCACCATGCAATCTGCAACCCTGGATCCCTGTGGAACGTTTCGGACACCATGTAGAATACATGGACCAAATAATTCAAGCTGTTCTGCAGGCAAAGGGGTGTCTGTCCCGTTAATAAATGGGTGCAACTAAAAAACAGGCCACTGAGTGTATATTAGTATATATATATAATACTGAGAGCATGTACGCTCATCCCAATGTAGGCGCTTGAATAAGCTCCAGCAATGGAGAGGTAATACAAGGTTTTTGTCATCGCGGTGCATTTAAACTCCACAGAAGCAGGCGGGCAATTTTAGTTTTGTAAAAAAACAGTTTTTCTGCCGTTACGACTGAGGGTGATTAATTTCAGACATCTCATGCACACATCCTTTTCATTATTTTATGGGGGTGGGCATGGTGGTTTTCAGTGCTCACGAGTGTTCTCTCTGCTTCGAGGACAGATATTTCAGCAGTGGTTTACGGCATGAACACAAAAGATGATTTTGGGGTTGTTATGGTTGTATTTTGGTCTTTTTTTGTGGGGGGACTTTGTTAAGTTTGAGCAGAAGGGTGCCTGGTGAACTGTGGTTCCTCGTCGATGCACCACCATAAACTCTTTTATTATGTCCCCTTGCCTGTATTTTTGGACTGCATGCCTTTTTTAAATCTCCTGTTAAGATCAATGATAATGCAGGGAATATGACAAAACCCTTTGACTGGAAATGTTCCCTTTATTTATATTGGTTTATGGAGCGGCCTCACCTTCGTTTAGTATTTTGTTTGGTATTTTACCAACACTAATACAACATATACACTATCCTTAGGCCTAGTCCTTTAAGGTTAATCAAACCTGGACTTTGGGTCGGAACATAACATAGTTAAACAATAAGTGAAATTTAATTTTAAATATATTGGGCGCAAGTGACTGAAAATTTGGGGAAAAAAGTTCAAGAAGCGATTTGGAAATTATCTTCAGTTCACTTCTCCACCACTTCAAAGGTTAAAAATAAATATTTTACTCTGTCTAGAAGCACTCTGTCACAAACTGCCACAATTACGGCTCAACGGCTCTGACAGCACCCCCCTCCCAATTTTTTTGCTGATCAATCATAATGGAAAAATAATAGCCTCCTTGGTTGTGGCGCGCGAATGGTTCCAAACGGGGTCCCAGGTGGAATGTCAGCATCCTTCCTGGGTGCCTCCACACTCCGTTGTCTCAGCAGATGGTCCTGTCACTGTGCAGCCAATCGTGAAATTTCTGCTGTACGCTCCTATAGAAGCGTCTGCCTATGAGGTGCATTGGAAATCGTTGCCATGCGGATGGGCCTCTTCAATCTCTCTCGAACACAGGGGCGAACAACAATGAAGATTGCACTGTGATCAGTACACCTCGCCATTGAACGGGTTAGATATTGTGGCAACCCTTTTTCCCCGCTTATGTCTGCCACCTACATCGTATATTTTACTATTTAATTTACTGAGAAGGCTCTCTCATACAGAGCCCAGCAAGTGCATACAACACAGCAAAACCAGTTAAACGATACAGCATTAGAACCCAGAGAATGTGATCGGCACTTTTGAAGTTTTATAGGGCTGTGGGCTAAATACAATTGCCAATATGATGTTTTCTTAGCTGTTTTACATTACTATTTTAAAATAAATAAAAAATAAATAGTGTGACAAAAGCCATCAGTATCTCAGTGGAAGTGTGCAGGAGAATAAAGAGCCGTCACGTAAAGAGGAACGACCTCAGCACATGGCAAAAGATTCAGAGGAACTCAGCAGTTCTGATCCACACAGGTCGGTCACCACTGTGGGCCCCCGACGGAGAAGAGGTCAGGCCACGATGGTCATGTGGAGGCTGCCAGGAGAAGGGCGGTGGCTGCCAGATGACCAGCGGCTGCTGAGCGAAGCAGTCTTGTGGGGGTGAAGGGTTGAACGTGAACCTACAGAAAGGAAGGTGCTGATTCCTGGGCTGCCTGGTAGGTCGGGGCCAGGATCAGGACCAATGAAAAGAGGGGCAGAATGCTGAAACGTAATCTTCCATTTAAAGTCATGTCCAGTACATCCCACTGCAGCTAATCAACCATTCAATAGCTTTAATTTAGCTCTCATGGGTCAAGTGTTTTTTTTTTTTTTAATGCTCAATTGGTGATGAAGGCAATGCAACAGTATAACCATCTTGCTGTGAAAAGCTGCGGGTACCTGCTCCATTGGCATACGTGGCACGGTTGTTTCCCTTCTGACAAGATAATTGGAATAAGAGGAGAATAACCAGCCCACAGACATGACAGACAGACATTGAGAGTTGAGTCTTTCATCGAAGCTAGATAGCAGAAATATGCTTTGGTGCAGAAATTCCTGGTTACCTTAGAAGCCACCGCTTACATAAAAAAAATGGTCAATCATGTTTATGCCTTTGTACCCATTCATTTACATCGGTTTTGGAAATTTGCAGAAACCTGCAGTTTGTTAAATTAACGTACTTTACTACCGAACTACCTACAGTTTTTTGGGGGCCACTTGTCAGGCATAAATATTCATTACGTTTTTGATTTTAAAAGTTTGTGCGGCTTTATACATCTTTCTGAAGAAATGCAACAAAGATAAGCAACAAGATTTACATCCCCTAAGATGACACAACTTCAAATGATACAAACAAGTTTTCCAATACTTCTACGGACAGTGAGGCTCTTTGATGGCTTTTACTGTCAACGCGCTACTCAAAGTCCACACATATAATTTAAGGCCAGCATTATCACAGGATCCCTTATCTGGGTTGTACATGTACTGGTACAATGAGTACAGAGCGTGCACAGAGCCATGGTACAGTTGTGATAACCACGCGGGTTCCGAGCCAATGATTTCCGATTACTGTCAATTTCCGATTTTCAATAGGATAGCTAAAAACCCAATGGTGTGAAATTAAAAACCTTTTCAATGTTAAATGTCTCTCCTCACTGCAGTCATGTGGTTCTTCACATTCCACTCACGTAAGCGATGGTTTGTGTTAAACTTATCTATACTTATTTTATATGCAGTTCGTAATTTAATGTTTAGATGTACACTGGCGGTACGCTGATATCGTTATTACATTAAACTGTGATGTATCAAACAACTGTGTCATCTGATATTTTAAAAGCAGTTTTGTTATCTGTTCTATCATTTGTCATAAAAATGTTAAAGAGGACCCCTGAGGGTTGGGTAATAATTTTGTTTTACCCAATAAACAAGCGGATTTAATTAAATAGCCACAGAAATTCCATCAGACGATTCAACCACTGCCTGGTTTCTGTTCAGAGGTAAAAGGCAATAGTCTTCATTACATTTCAACAGAGTCAAATTAGTTTAACACTATATAATCTCTATTTTACTCAGTTATATCCCAGAAAGCAATTTTTAATAATTGGCAAATTTTTTACTTTTAATTTCTATAATTAAGTGCTTAATGATGTGTGCCATATCTTATCTTCAATTAAACACAATAAAGACCCCATGAAAAATTTGACTGCAAATATTGTGAGCATAAACACAATCACGCAATCATCTAAACCCGTCCCTCCATTTGTTATACAGATCAAGCAATGTTTGTCCATTAAATTTTAATTCAAACCGCAGAATTTGAAAATTAAGATGTCTTTTTTTCTCCTCCATTTAAAGATTTGTTTAATCTCTACACGCATTTAGAATAAAATAATCACTTTGATCCCTGCATCATCTGTAATCAGTACATGTTCTGCTCCCTATTCACTTACAAGTCTCATCGCAACCCCTTTTGATTTTATTTCAGTTGACACAACGCTATAAAAACCCTGCGAGGTATCCGGACTAATTGGCCCACGTGAACTAATTTGGCATTTAATTTCCATACTATTTTTTTCATTCTGCTATGTGATAGCAGAGTCTTATTTTGCCTTCAGGTAATGTTGTCTCTACTAAACCAGGTTCCTCGGTTTTTCTTAAGATTCAAATTCATTCGAGTTTTACACTCGATTCATTCCACCGGTTTGAACAATTCGGGTTAAATACTCTGGAGGCAGCGATGCCCCTTTCAAACCTACCGGTGCGGTTTTGTTTGTAAGCATGTACTCGCCTGGTTTTCTGTTTCATGACGCTCGTGTGCGGTGCTACTAAATAACTGAAATGTAAATGTAAATGACGGCGGATTTTGGTTAAATCATCTGGAAAAATCAAGCCCGGTTTAAGCAATTGGGATATGTGCTCGTGCACGCCAGGGGTGGTGTGAGGTGGAACCGTGATAGTAACCAACAAGTGATGAACAATGGAACGCCTTTCAGTGGATTTCGCCGCGGTTGAATAGAGATGAATAACTGAAGTGAACTTGTATAAACATTGTGAGAACATTTTCACAGCTGCTGTAACAAAGGCAAGAGTGGAAGTAGACCACGCACTGGTTCCACACCTTCGGTGGTTAATAATAAAACCCAATGGCATAAAATTGACAACAAAATTAGGAATGTAGCTGACACAATTAGGCCTATTCCCATTCCCACTGTGCAAATAAGCAGATAGATAGATATCCATGTACGGATATCTGAATTGAAGTCTTGAACTAAATTGCACGGTGGACAAGTTCAGCAGCTCAGTTCAGAGGAGTAAAGGACAGCTCTATGGCTACCCTAGCTGTTGACTGGAGAATGTGCCTGTGCAAACCACTTGTTTCAGCACACTTCTATTTATTAATATTAAAATCATATGTTATTATGTATTATATATATATATAAATATACATATATATATATAT
>JAOVYW010022190.1:12222-32707 GCA_025775045.1 Hiodon tergisus | reverse complement strand
GTGTGCGAGATACAGAGGCTGTGTGTGTTTGTGGTGTTGGTCTGTGTGTTTGTGTTTGTGTGTAGTTTTTCTGTGTGTGTGTTTGTAATAGATTCAGTGACTGTACGTGTCTGTGTATTTTGTGTCTGTGATTTAGTGGCAGTATGTTTGATTGTTTGTGTGTTGTGTTGGTTTTTTTTGTGTGTCTGTCTGCGTTTGTGTGTGTTTGCTTGTTTGTGTCAGTGACTGTGTGCGTGTCTTTCTGTTTGTGTGAGTGTGTATGCATGTGAAAATCAAAAATGTCTGTTTGTGAGTGTGTTCAGAAATTCTCAGTGTGTATGTGTCTTTGTGTCTTTCTGTTTGTGTGTGTGTGCGTGTGAAATTCAGTGACTGTGTGTTTGTGTCTGTGTGTCTTTCTGGTTATGTGAGTTTGCATGTGTGTTGGGGATAGATTCAGTGGCTGTGTGTCTATACGTTTGTGACTTGCGTCTGTTTGTATTTGTTTTTGTATGTGTGTGTGAGAGAGAGAGAGAGATTTAGTGTATGTGTGTGTCTGTGTGTTTGAGTGTATCTGTGTGTTTGTCATTGTGTGTGTGTGTGTTTCTGTCTTTGTGCGTTCTTGTGTTTGTGTGGTGTGTGTGTGTGTGTTTTTGTTTATATGTGTGTGTTCAAGTCTAGAAAACCTAGAAATCTAGAAATCCAAGGCGACCTTGGGATCATATGGGGAGGTGCCAGCTTCCTTTATAACTCTGAAATTAGTATGGCAATTGTCCTACTTTTTCGCTACAGAAAGACAACTTTCTGGTGTTTGTATACAAATGCACAATAGATGGTATTTGCTTGATCACCAACAATGAAGCCCAATGGTCAGTAAATGACTCCAGAATGTTCTGAAAGTCAACATAATGCCAGAAATTTGAGCTAGGTGAAGGAATCATATGTGATCTCAAAGCATTAATAATGTGTTTGATGTAACAATTTTCTTTTGGAGACAGAGGCTATGTGTACCCAGATTATTTTTATAACTCAATACCCTAACACTTGAACCAGGACCCCAAAAGCTGCTTCAATAATGCTTTTGCCAGGTCAAGGTCCCGACCAAAATAACTTTTGGCTAACTCAAGAACAGATTTTGGTGCCTGAAAGGACTCCGGTGACTCCTGATAGATCCTGCAACATCATTGTCACCATAAGGTGAGTAAGGACTCAGGTACCCCACATTCAACCAGATGACTCAGCCAGGGTGTTTTTTGCCTTTTTAAAAAAAGGTTCCTTAAAAATGTTTGTAAATCAGAATAGCTGAAGTACATTATTTATATAATATAAGCCATGGTCTTGCTTGGTCTGACTACTTGAATCTGTCTTCTTAGGATGTGAGCTGTAGAAAATGCACTTATATCTTCAGATTTTTTAGGAAATGCTGACCATTAGTACTAAAGTACAAAACAAAGGTCTCCAGTAGGTCTCCTACTCTTCAACCTATACATGTTACCACTAGGTGATGTAATTTGCAGGCATGGGATTAATTTACACTGTTATGCAGACGACACTCAGCTATATCTGTACGTGAAACCAGGCAAGGACCAGCATTTTGCCAAGCTAGAATTTTGCATCAAGGACGTAAAACAATGGCTGACTTTGAACTTCTTACAATTAAATTCTGTGAAAACGGAAATTATAGTCCTTAGCCCTAAAAATCGCTGCACCAGTATGAAAAATTATACAATGAGTCTTTGATGGATACTCATAGCTTCACACTTTGCTAATAAAAGACCTTCTAGTAGCAGGTGTTGCTTGGTCCTGCAAAGCAGTCGGGAGTTTGACAAGCGATTGCTGAAGAGGAGGAACACAAAGAGGTGGATGGGCATAAAATAATGGCCAAAGCTTTGAGAGCAGAACAAAATTTGTCTCCTCATAGACTTTAATACAGTAACTCTAACATGTGTTTTACCTCTGCTGCATGTACTTCTGTTTATGTCAGTTCAAGGCCAATCCCCAACTCTTTGTATTGTAACGGGGATGGCTAGGAGTGCTTCTCCCTACCAATGGGCTATAGCCATCCCCGCGGGGGCTGCTGGGAAGCCTGGCTCCCGAGACTTTAAGTGTGTAAATAGTGTGTTCTATGTGCCGGTTGTATTTATTGTTAATGGCAAATGTATTGTACAGTTTGTCCATGTAAAATAAGTACGTGTTGGCTAAGGTTCTGTTCCCTCACTGCGGGCGTGTTCGCCAGAGCGAGTGAGGGCTTACTGTGTGTTTCTGTGTGTTTGTCAGTTCTTTGCACTACCACCTTTGTCAAGGTGGTCGTAAGCGCATGTGTGAAATAAAGAGCTTTCATTCCTGTTAAACAGTGTCGGTCTCGTGCTTGAATCCGCACAGAGAAGTGGCACTCTGAAAAATGCTACATTGGTGTCAGTGGGATGCATGGACCAGACACTGGCACAGTATTTTTCCTGCAGGGCCTCCTCGTCCTGCTCTCCTTCCCTGTGGATCCTGCTTATCATAAAGCTTGTGAACCCCTGCACCTTGGCCTCATCTATTCCACTCATCTCACGGCTGACTTCCACTTCTCTCTGGAGTGCCTCTGAGTTCTCCTCAGCCTTGCGTTCTTGCAGCTGTCACAGCTTCCCTTCTGCCTGCTAGCCAGCAGGAACACCTGGCCACGCTCCCTCTGAAGGTCCAGCTGCAGCTCCTGAACATAGGTCCAGTGGCCATAATGACAACTTGCAAGAGGTTTCCCTTCAGGCCCTGGGCACTCTGCAAAGTCTTCATGCAGCTTCATGGTGCAACGGAGGCATGGCCTGGGTCTACATCCATGAACAACTTGATTGTAACGGGAGTCAGACATGATGTGGTCTCAACTTCACCGTTACAATTTATGCCTGTTCTCACTTCACAACAGCTCTACGTTATACTCATTGCTTACATTTTATATTTAATTAATGTAGCACTCCCATCCAGAGCAACTACCCCTCTTCCTGGCCACCAATGCCCTCTCTTCAAAAAAATTTTTTTCCCGGTTCATCCAATGTTATTGTTCATTTTGGTATTGTATTTAATGAGTGCAACCTCAATTATGTAAATCTCTAAATGTAAATAATCTGCCTGTATCATTATATATAAAAATATCAAATATTGGTACAGATCCTCAGCCCGGTGAGTTAGAATACCTCCTCTTCGCAATCTAGTCTCTATTTAGGATGATGTCCTGCAGCTCCCCATGCCTCTGCTGACACAGGAGCAACCCCTACCCAGGGATTGCATGGTACCCAGCAGTATGGCCCGCTCCATGCACTGGGCCTCCTGGGCGACAGAGAGCTGCTGAACCCTCTGCCGTCGCACACAAACACACAATCACACACATTCAAGTAGACTTCAAAGTGCAAGCCCCAAGTTTTCAAACAAAAAAAATGTCTATTTTATTTTATTTTTATGTATTTTTATTTATTTATGGCATTACTATAAAAGTACAAATTTCATTTCAATCAATCAATTTATTTTTATAAAGCGCTTTTCACATGTTTCCATGTGACAAAGACGCTTTACATACAGATAAATACAATATGTCCACGGCCTGACACCCCGAAAGCATGCCAGTGACAACAGTGGCAAGGAAGAACTCCCTAGGTTGGCAGGAAGAAACCATGAGAGGAACCCAGCTTAATGGGGAGCCCATCCTCAGCTGGCCGGCGCTAGGAGCTGTATTAAACAATCTAATCTAATTTGAGCTGTTTTCAAGTTTTATATTGTTCTACTATTATGCATTAATTACATAAGTCATTAATGAAACACTAACTGTACACTAAGCAATTCTATTTGTTCAGTATTAAAACACTTAAAACTTCTCAAAACCAGCATTAAATAAAATTCAAGCAGCACATCTCTATGTACCTTGCTGCAGTGCACTTTACAATAGAAATCGCACTTAGACCCCTCATTAGACATACATATTTATTTTACAATGTCAACATTTTGCCCACAAAAACTGAAAAATCCTCTATTGTGCGGTAGAAAAAAATGACAGACTAAAGTACACACTTGTTTTTGCATGCCGAGATTGAGAAAGATACCAGACCCATTATTGGAGTGATTAAATTAAATGTCTTTGGTTGTAGTAGGACTGGTTTACTATCATAATTATCATAATTTTAAATTATATTTCATTGCATTCATTCAAGAAGCTGCAAACAATTGTAGATAAGCAGGCAGCATTTCTTTCATAGTTCCCGTTGAGTCAAACAAAATAGTACATAAGTTTAAGTATATATCAGCGTTCGAGGAGCTGTGGCTCATCGTTTTGATATCACTTATTAATGTGCCAACCCTTGTACTTATCCACTGAGTAGTTACATTGGTCAGCATTAAAAATTGTAGATATGTCGAACAACTTACACCAGTATTTAATAGCCTACACACGCAACGATTTAATATGTTTCAAACGAGTCCTTAAAGATGTACAGACAAGTATGTCTGCTATTGCATTCCGTAGTTGAATTCCGCATCACATGTGGGTGTTTCAGGAACGGAACGAACAATGAGTTACCCTTTCAAGGAAGGATAGTGGTTCTCTACAGTGAGTAAGTCTTTACACACTGTTGTTGACTCAAATGTATTTATTAACCGCTTATTCGATTGTTTTATTCAACACCAAACTCGTTTTCCTGTCGCTTTACGTTTACTGGTGCGACCTGATGGGTTCATAACTAATTTGTGATTAATTGAAGTGGCGGCAACACTGTTGCTACATGGCTAGGTCCTGAGCTATCTTGCAACCGATAGCCAGTTTTTTCAACAGAATGCCATGGGGAACTGCTGGGCTCAGTGCTGTGGGATCTTTAGAAGGGAAGCAAATCGAATACAACGAGGTGGAGGGTAAGGAAATGGATCATCTGTCTATGAGGCTGGGTTTGTGTTGAAGGGGAATTCTCATCGCGGGAGAGATCGCAAAATATTTGCGGCTGTGTTTATTTATTGTCATGTTTTGTATTGGAGAGTATGCCATTCTGTCATGACCCATCGTATTCAGAAATGTGCGAATGGTGTTTTTTTATTTTTCTTTAACAAGGCATGATCTATAGTTTATGTCATCATAGCGGATATAAAGTGCTGATTTATTATTATGTAAACCCGATCGGGTCCAGATTTGATTAGCATCAGGTCTTGTTTTTGGAGGGCGTTGATAGACCATTGGGAGACATAGGTCAGCTGTAAGGGAAAAAAAGGCTAGTTTGCGCCACGCCTTTGTAATCCACATTGTAAACCACATCGTAATTCACGCCTTTGTAATCCACGATTTGTTCCCCCTTGCTACCTGTTAAACGATGTTCGCCTATTGGCCAAACGTGAAGATGAAAATTAGCAACAAACACAGGCTCCAGTTGGTGCACTTTTTTTAATCATACAGGTCCAGGTACTTCCGAAGCAGTACTACCGGAGAACATTACACCATCGAGGTACTACATTTACTTTAATCGAGGTTCACTTTAACAAATAGCTGCCATTCGCTTTACCTGTTCGATAGTAATCGATTGCATGTGTTGAGCATTAAACATTCAAGCCATTTAATTGAATTTATTTTGTGAATTGGGATGTGACATAACGAATTGCATGTAGCTGTGAAGCACATGATATTGTTTAATGAATGTACATATACAATTATTTATTAATATTCCTTTTTTAGTTTGAAAACCTTGTGGAGAGCGATGAGGTGAGTAAGTTCAATGTTGCTCTTGGTCAGATATCGCAAATTCATCCATAGCTGTTTACAAATACAGGTGATACAATACTAATTATGGAGACCGGAGTCCTAGTGCCTTGTTGATTGGTGCTTTCTTTTGATTCGTATGCCCTGTTTGCCTTGCATATTTTATGATCAGTCTGTTCTTCTGTTTCAAAGGCTGAGAGTCCAGGAACCAGTCCCAGGTTTGTGGCTTTGCTGTAATATCATTTATTTGGTATTCTTTAAATAATTAGTTTTTGGTATGACTACAAATGCAGAAGACAACATCCAAGCAGGAGCAAAACCTCAGTGACAACAGTTTTTGAAGCTATGTAATTATGTATGTAATTTTTCAATTCAAAAGCCTTGTGTGGGCACCATATTCAAAGGTCAAAGCAACCAGCTTCATGAAATGTCAGTTTATAGACTATTAAACGCAAGTGGATAACAGACCTGTGGGACTGCCACATTGAGCCTATTGAAATGATGTTGAGTTCGGTCATTGTTGTTTTTACTGACCCACAGAGCGGTCAACGATGACGAGATTGTTCACTTGAGGGAGCAACGCTACGCTGCCATCTCTGATAAGCAAACACTAATCGATCTGAAGCTACATGCTGAGGTACGCCCATGTACTGGGTCTCACTGTGAGTGTTGAGTGTATGACTGATTATGACCATCCGCTGAGACGGTATGTATGTGATGTGTCCGCTATATCCAAATTGATGAACCAGACTATTTAGAAGAAACCCAGCCAACCAGGTCATATGTTCTAATGTGTTTACTATCCTCAGCGATGATGAATAAAGAGGTGTGAAAGTCACAAACCATTATGGCAGTCACAGCCAGTAAGAGTAAGGAGAGCACCTTTTTCCCTGTAGTTGACTTATGTCTCCCAATATTCTATCAACGCCCTCCGAAAACAAGATAGTGGTGCCATAAAATCTGGAAAATTAGCACTTTATACCATATTACAGATTGTCATTCATATCGATGATTAATTACATAGCTATATTCCCAGTTGTGCATGATATTATTCCTATACTACTTAATCACAGTTGTGAAATATTATAAAAGTAATAAGTATAAATATTATACTTAAAAGTAAGTATAATAAGTACACATTGTGGTGTTTTAGCCAGTCCTTGAAAATTCTAAGTGTATTTAAAATTTAGTTGCTAAGGTTGTGACTTGGGAATCAGCAACCTTTTGGTTATAAGCTTGTCACCTTAACCACTACACCTCCAGCTGCCCCTGTATTTATCAGTTTGTTTGAACCCTAGTATAAACCAAAGTGTAAGTATGATATCAGCAGATGAACTTAGTTTGTCATCCAGACTACTTGTTTGGTTTTTGTCATGGCTTATTTAATCAATTCTCTGTTGTTTTGCTGTTCTGTGTGGCTTTATGATTTATCTTTAATTTGGTTTCCATTAGTTGGAGCTGGTTTTATTAGTTTAATGCCCACCTCTGTTATTTCTACCTAGTTAGCAGCACAAGAGGAGAAGTTAAGGATAGAAGAGGAGGCTAAGTACGCTGCCCAGCGTGTGGCTGCCAGGGTGGCCTGGGAGCGAAGGCATGCAGAGGTAGGGTGGCCCCGGGGATGTCCCGCTTTCTCTCGCGGCCCCACCTCCCCGGGCCAACCTTTCGATACTGCCGCCCCAGAGCAACGCTCCTCTCTACACAAAAATCAGACCCTGCCCTGATGATTGCTAAGATAAAGACGGCAATAGTACTTTGCAGGTTTCCTGAGCTGGACATCTATCTCTAAATGCCTGAATATACTTAATTTATTTTGTCTGGACGTCAGATAGTCTGGGGCACCCTGTGATTATCATATACACAAATTATTTCCCAGCATAATCATTTCAGTGTTAGCCATCATTAACATGCTGGGGTTGCCAAATTCCAGGCCTCTGCTACGGGGTTACAGTCAAAGGTTTCAACAGTAAGTTTTTCTTTTTTTTCTCTTCTTCTTTTAATTCCCCGCCAAATTTTCTCGTCCATCGACGCACCCCTTCTCTAATTGGGTGCATCGCAGAACTTACTCGGAAAGCTGTGAAAATATAAGCTGCTTCTCTAGAAAAACAGAGAGGGCAGCCATTGACTGCGTGAATTTGTGTTAAAGTTATACACAGTTGAAATATGAAACCTGATTAATAAGTGGTGGATAATTTAAAAACAAAGTTATCAAACAGCCTTGTTTGCCGATGTAACGGTTTGTGAAATTTACCACGCCTATTACAAATTTCATCACTAATGTTAAGCATAGGTACCGGTTTCTTCTTATTTTTTAACTCACAATTTAATAGTCACCTTATCTGATCATATTGGTCTGCTTCTGGAAATTGCTTTTCCTGACAGTAAAATAGCGTCCGAATCCTTGTGCCAAAAAGCGAGAGCTTTGATCTTCGAAAACATTAGCATCAACATCATTCAAACACCTCGCTGACACATCTTTTTTTTTTGTTTCTTGCAGCCAATGGCAGTAGTTGTATCCAGAAATTTTAATACAGATGTTAGCAGAGTTGTGAACTTTTTTGCTCTTACTTTTAACCCTGAAACTCCACCAACACATGCTACTGTTTTTATGTAAAAGCTACAGGTTGACACCTCTGGACACATCTCTTCTAAGTAGGCAGATTAAAAGATTGGGGATGTGAAGGTGAAGTCCTTTAAGTTGTTTTTCTGTCTCTCACTGAAGTGGATGTTATGGTCAGTGTTTAGTGAATATGGTGCTCTGGATCTCAAGATCTGCATTAAACACATGGGAGATACTACCAGCCAAGATTCAGCTTGGTTTGACTGGAGTGCATACTAAAATTGTCTTGCTTCTTCCTTTTCCCACGCTTTGTATGGTCATGCTTCCATTAATTTCCTTGTTTGGTCATTCATTTAGTTTGAACTTTACTTTAACCTATGTTTTGAGTACTTTGTTTGAACCATGTAACCACAGTAAACCACAGTAAAAGATGCAATAACGTTAACACTTTGACTGTGCTCCACAAAAATAATTTTGGAGAAAAAGGCTTATAAAGAGAGGTTGTTGTCTTTAATGGCAGCTGAGGGTGACGGTCAAAGCGGAAGTCGGAGGCATCCGAGAACAGACAATGTGAGTGGTCCGTTTTTTTTCACATTTGGGCTGGGAAACATTTTCACTGTTCTGTCAAACCACAGATTTCAGGGGGCTTTACGGATGCTAAGATTCTTTCCTTCATGACCTTAAATGGTTTATCATTTTGGAAAGTTGCTAAAGAAAATCTGTATAGGTTCATAGTCTCCATTAATTAATCTTGCTCTTATTAATAACCCGGCATCCTTTAATGTCATCCGTGTTTGCTATGCTTGGTGCTGACACAGTGGTTTTTGGTTCCTCGCAGGCTGACCACTGCCGGGGATTTTCAGACCAGCTTACAGTGTGTCAAGGCTCAACCTGAGACTTTCAGGAGCAGCCGTGAGTGTGTTTTAAATTTATTTTTAAAAATCTTGTCATGACACAGCAGAAACAATTTTACACAATATTGTTAGTCCTTTACTAATTAGTTAGTAGATAAGTTTTACTTATCATTCGGTTTTTATTTGAACAATCGTATGCAATATTAGCTACAATATAAAGCCACTGTGCATTGCAAATCTTTGCTAGACAGCTAGCTAGGTACTTGCATCTCAGTAGCAATTCGTACGTACATTTCTGTACATTATAACTGCTGTAGCGCTGCACATTCTAACTATCAATCTATAAGATAAATTACAAGATAAATTGTGGTATTAGGAGTTCAGATTTTTCCTAATATTTCAAATGAGCTATGGAAGAAATTAGGCCAATGTTTTAATGTAAATGCACAATACACGCCTAAGCATACTAACATATCATGGCCAACATTATTCTTATTCACTGTTAACGTCAGTGTTTACATTACTGACATGCATCTAGCTATTTAGGCCTCCTTTTCAACCACAGATGTTGCTATGGCATCCTCATATCTCTACTGTGAACACATATTAAATGTGAAAGTGGGTCGGGTGACAGTATGGTGTTGGCTGAAACAGACATCCCAATCAAAGTTTCATCATTTTTGTGCTGCGATTTTGTGCTCATTATCTTTTTCTTTTTGTATGACATCATCTTTTGCATTCTTAAAGTTACTAATATAGTTTTAACAATATAATAACCTCAATTCATCTGTTTTGGTTAGATTTGAGAGGTTTATGGTTTATGTTGCCAGTACCTAGTAGAGCTGTAGAATATAATTGTTTTTGTGATGCATCGCAGACATGAAAGATTCTGAATCAATGCAGACTAATAAAAATAAGACTGATCAATAGAATGCGAACATGCACAAAGTTTTTAATGTAAATGTAAACTGAATTCCCACCTCGTATTCATAAGTATAGATTCTCCGGAGATTATGAAATTGATGAGGCTGAACAAGGGAGTTCGAATGTAAGGCTTCATCCCTACCTGTGCTTTCGGTTCCTATACAGAACAGCGAGAAGGCTGGGAGAAAAGGACACTGAATTTGGGAAACCACTTAAAGCATTTGTTGTGTTGAGCTATTTCAATTGCTTTTGTTTGATATGTTCATTGGAAAAAGCTGTAAATTTTGACAATAAACCTGATTTGCAATGGGGGTTGAATTATTTTGATTACAACTGTATACTAAACTACAGTAGCTAGAGCAAAATTGTGGGCTGACTTACGTAATATCCACTGGATTTGCTGAAACTAGTTGTAATTAATTTTTTTTAATAGAGTTTAGGATGGGATGGGTCAATACGTCAAAAGGAAACAATGGCAGTTGGCATTATTTAATGAAAGCAAAAAAGCCAAGCCTTTAAATACAGGTGCATATTTAATTGGACAGAATACTGAAACTGTAAACCAAAACAGGATTGACGATAATTCAAACTATGTGTTGAAGTACTCTCAATAACCCTCTTTATCTGTTCTTCCTTTTTGGTCCATTGGCTGCTTTCTCCCAAGGAGGTATTGCTTTGATACTGTCTAGCTGTTTGAGAAAACAGTGATACCTGCAGGGCAAGTGATATTGGAATCTTCAACAAGTTGACCTTGTGGTGTAATGTAAGAGATAAAAGTGGAGGTCCTAGCATACTTGCTTTGTCCCACCAGGGGTTTCCTCTGAGACAAATGTGGCCACGCCCAACACAGAGAGCAGCTGTGATTTTACAAGCAAGACCCGCTCCACTAACGATGACGGCACCTCGCTGGACCTGGAGTGGGAAGATGAGGAGGGTGAGTTTCCGGCTACCGCCATCACCTTTGAAACTATCATTTCTTATTAAAACCTCACATTTTCACTTTAAGACCACTTAATGAAAGATTTCGTTCATAACCGTGTTGAAAAGCTAGAACGAGAACATTAGTTTGCATGCTTTTCATGTTCAACGCATGTGTGAATTTAATGACCTGATAAAGTTGGGTTAGGGTCCTCACCTCTGGTCAACACTGATCTGTCATGCATATAACCACTCATATTTTACAATAGGTAACTTATCAACTATCAGTGTTGGGAACCTGCCATTGGCAGATGGGTGAGGAATTCCAAACGATGGCCTGTAACACCCGCGGTAAATCATGTGCCGTTAAGGTTAATTTCCTAGCATAGCCTCCCTCGTCCATTAGCCCTTTAAAGGCAGTCCCCCTAGTGGTATGGGTGTTGCGGCCATTCTCAGAAAAGGATCAGGAAAGAAGTCTTTTTGTTTTTGTTTTTTTACACTAAATTTAAATTTATAACTTTTATTCAGTAGTACCGCAGCTTTCAGAAAAATGCATCATGATTTGTATAAATAAATTTGCTATATATACGCGGTTTATCAGTGCTTTATACTAAGTTATGACAAAAATTACTTGTATAGTATGTGGACATGTTCCTATCTTTCTCGGAAGAATTTATTTGACCCCATGAAACGACGATCGCCGGATAGTACAGTGAGTGGAAAAAAGTATTTGATCCCCTGCTGATTTTGTACGTTTGCCCACTGACAAAGAAATAATCAGTGTATAATTTCATGGTAGGTTTATTTGAACAGTGAGAGACAGAATAACAACCAAAAAAATCCAGAAAAACGCATGTCAAAAATTTTATAAATTGATTTGCATTTTAATGAGTGAAATAAGTATTTCATCCCCTCTCAATCAGAAAGATTTCTGGCTCCAAGGTGTCTTTTATACAGGTAACAAGATGAGAAAGTCCTAATCTCAGCTTGTTACCTGTATAAAAGACACCTGTCCACAGTAGCAATCAATCAATCAATCAGATTCCAAACTCTCCACCATGGCCAACACCAAAGAGCTGTCCAAGGTAGTCAGGGACAAGATTGTAGACCTACACAAGGCTGGAATGGGCTACAAGACCATTGCCAAGCAGCTTGGTGAGAAGGTGACAGTAGTTGGTGCGATTCTTCCATTTGTGAATAAACACAAAACAATTGTCAATCTCCCTCGGTCTGGGGCTCCATCCAATATCTCACCTCGTGGAGTTGCAATGATCATGAGAACGGTGAGGAATCAGCCCAGAACTACACGGGAGGAGCTTGTCAATGATTTCAAGGCAGCTGGGACCATAGTCACCAAGAAATCAATTGGTAATGCACTACGCCGTGAAGGACTGAAATCCTGCAGTGCCCGCAAGTTCCCCCTGCTCAAGAAAGCACATGTACAGGCCCGTCTGAAGTTTTCCAATTAACATCTGAATGAATCATAGGAGAACTGGGTGAAAGTGTTGTGGTCAGATGAAACCAAAATCAACCTCTTTAGCATCAACTCAACTCGCCGTGTCTGGAGGAGGAGGAATGCTGCCTATGACCCCAAGAACACCATCCCCACCATCAAACATGGAGGTGGAAACATTATGCTTTGGGGGTGTTTTTCTGCTAAGGGGAAAGGACAACTTCACCGCATCAAAGGGACGATGGACAGGGCCGTGTACCGTCAAATCTTGGGTGAGAACCTCCTTCCCTCAGCCAGGGCATTGAAAATGGGTCGTGGATGGGTATTCCAGCATGGCAATGACCCAAAACACACGGCCAAGGCAACAAAGGAGTGGCTCAAGAAGAAGCACATTAAGGTCCTGGAGTGGCCTAGCCAGTCTCCAGACCTTAATCCCATAGAAAATCTGTGGAGGGATCTGAAGGTTCAAGTTGCCAAAACGTCAGTTTAGTTTTCTGTAAAAATACATTGAGGTCAAAGGCTTCATTGTTCTTTTTGTGGTTTCTGTGGTTATCCTTAATGGGAATTATTATAGAGAGAAAGACATGTGGACACGTTCGTTAATGGCTGTAAAAGTGTAATAGATATATAGATCAGAAGTAAATAGTGGTTTCCCCTTTGATCACTCTGAAGGGATGAACCGGATGGTCCTGGTTCGGGAGCGGTCCAGGACTGAGGAGGACATACTGCGGGCGGTGGCGTGCCCGGCGGGATGGACAACAGGTAGCGGCCCAGCCTCCGCCTCGGAGGACTCAGCCGTGCTTGAGTGGGAGAACGACTTCATCAGGACTCATGCCGAGGACACGGGTGACTCGGAGGGCTCCAGCTTCATCAACCCCCTTCTGGACACATCGCCCTCGTGGGAGGGCATGGACAACTCCAACTCTGACAGGCAGGACAGATAGCCCCAAAATCAACAACCAGCCATGTCCGGTATTTAAACGAATGAAAATTTCCCAACCTGGGATCCTGGTTTACTGAACATGTCTGGTGCCGTTTTTAGATAATTTTACAGATAAGTGTTTTTATTGGCAGTCAAACTGTTTTTTGGTTGTGGGTTTACGTCTCGGCTGAATCTCGCACATGTTATCATTTAAAAATAATGCATTTTAGAAAATAAGGCTAACACAAACTGGAAACAGAACAGGTTTCACGTTCACATACTCAACTCAAATTTTAGTCAATGTAACCTAATGGGGTAGTGTCTGAACCTGGTTTCTCTTCTGTCCAGGCAATATTAAACCAAGTGCAATTTGTTTATTGATTGGTCTGTGTCTGTGAATGAGTGTATGCTGTGTCAGATTACTGGTTCCAATACCTTAAAATGGAGCCTGTAATGACCTCAGAAAGGGATGGAAAAGTTGGAACTGCTTCCCAGTAGTCACTGCATGGAATTGTGGCGGGGCTCCAGGGCCTCACCAGGCTTCTCCAGGGGATCCTCCGGTACCCAGAAAGCCATTTAGGGAATGTACATTTTTTCTCTCTAAATGGGCTATTTGGTATTTTTAGTTTTGTTCATTCAGGGATTATTAATTGTGTTTTGCTTTTGTCTGTTTGTCCCTGTGAATTCCTTGTACCCAGAAACATCTGTTAATATTGATAGCATTTTAATGTTGAATGTTGGATAATGGCGTAATTTTTGTAGCAGAGTTCCATGGTTGGGTCTCTTCAGCACCAGAGATGTGCCATCAATCCTTCCTGGCAGTTTTTTGGCCATTGCTTTCCAAGGGAAAGTTTTATCCCAAAGGCTTGCTATGTGGCATCTTCCGGTACATATTAATGTTTCTTGTGTGGGCTAGTCATGGAAAAAGACTACTTTCCCAGTAATTGTAGTATTGCCCATGGTGGAGAGAAGTTTGTATTTAAAAAAAGGTTTTTATTTTTTATTTTTTATTAAGACTGCTCACAACTTTTCTCCTAAGGGACAAAATGGATCTTTGGCTTTAATTTTCTCAAAATTCGCACATATGAGGTGATATGAATAACTGCTGATAAAACAGCTATGCATTGTTAAATATAAAAAATTGGTGGGGGGAATCGCCTTAGATTAGACCAATAAATGACTTTTCACCTTCTTAAAATAGGCTGACTTCAGGAATATTTACAGTTTTCAATTTCTGAACCACAATCATTGTCAAACCGTCAGCCAATCAGAATCCCAGCCGGCGGAAACCCCCCAGGTG
This sequence comes from Hiodon tergisus, assembly GCA_025775045.1. NCBI lineage: Eukaryota > Metazoa > Chordata > Actinopteri > Hiodontiformes > Hiodontidae > Hiodon > Hiodon tergisus. The sequence continues at coordinate 18,096 of JAOVYW010022190.1, read as the reverse complement.
TCGTTTGTATGTGTAAGCACTGCTGTTGTGTGTACAACCAAATCACAAGGACCCCCATGTCTGATGCTTTACACAGTGATGTCAGAGTTGTCTGGCACCCTACACCTGTTTAAGTCGTTGAAAGTGGGAAAAGTTGTGATTAATATCGGTGGCACCTGCAAATGCATTTACCAGCTGACCAAAAAGTATAAACATAACCGAGTACAGTTTTCTAGTCTGCTGTTCAAATGAGTAGAGGTCATACCGTTTTTAAAGCCTGTTGGAAAAATTAATCGTGTCTTTAATCTGCTCACTTGCATGTAAACAACCACCACCAACATCAGCTGTATGAATGAAAGTTTGTAAGCTTGTTCACAAGAAATCTTTGGTGTGTCTGCTGAATCAGTAACAATAACAATTTCAGCCAGTTGCAGCAACACACTTGTGCCCTGCTGTGTGCGTGTATTTACCTTATGGTAAAAATACTCAATTTATTGAAATAAATTGAGCTCTTTACTAATTGAAGGACATTTTTTATTTATCATGCATTTCTGTTGAATACCACTAAATAAAAATTAAAAATTATTATTCTTTAAGAAATTACTTATGTTAGTTTTTGTTTTTTAACCCCCTGGTCTGTTTCTTAAGATGATGATTTAATCATTTAATCATGTATATGGCCTCTGATTTGTCTGTCTTGTTACCTTCAAGCACCAATCCATGAACAATTCTGAGGGCCCAGTTTGTTAATCTCTCCGAAAATCTTCACAATTTTCCTGCGTGATGTGAACTGGAACGGGAAAAGGCCATAAAAAAGCCCAAGAAAGCGGTTTAAATACATAACTTTATTTAAATATGAATAATTTATTTTTAAATTAATCAATCTTGTATAGGGTTTTAAGTAAAGATAACTGAATAGTATTTTCCGTCAAAATAAATAACATCGACAAAATAAAAAGAATGATACAAAGCATGATGGCATAGTGGTTCATGTTAATCTGCCTTATGATATGGCACTAAGAGTAAGCTGTAATCATGGTTGCCCGCCGTCCAACCAAGCTATTCTAGTTATTCTTTGTTTGCACTCTGCCTAAAGCGATCTCTGCACAAGTTTCCACTTGGGTGTTTTGGCCTGATCCTAAACAGATCATTTGTTATTAGGTTCTGGGCCATACCACAGACTGAACTGCAAATGATCAGGCTAACACATCCAAATAATTACTTTTCAGTGGAAGAGGTTCATAGGTATATAGGCAGCTAAGTGAACGGCCAGTTGCTAACTGAATGACGGTTGTTCTCTTTGAACTTTAGTGTTCTTAAGACTCCAATTAAACAATTAAGGAGTGAGGTAGAACAACTGGCATTCCCTGCAGCCAATGATGCCTGAAGTTTGAAACCCCCATTGCATATTCGCACAAACTTACTAAATAAAAACTTTCTTCTGTTTTTGGTCATCACTGATGTATCCTGCTTTGTTTGTCTTTGTCACCTAATTTTAGAGAGACCCATCCCAGGCAGGAACTTGTATGTATGTAGATGATAGACCTATGACCTGAGTGGAAAGCAAATGTTGATTTATGTAGACACCCTCAGTAAACCTGTAGTAAGCTGTACAAGGCAGCAGTTCATTTCAGGACTGGTTGAGTGTATTGTGTTAAAGCCTAAATTCTCTCCAAACATTTAAAACTTCAATTTATGTCTGCAAAAATAACTGCTTTGCTATTATTTCTCTAAGCAATCAAAATCATTGATGACATTCAGCTAATGCCACTGAGTACTTTTTGTAGCACTCAAACGTGTTTTGTTGGACCAAGGGAGTACTTCACATTACTTTAAGTAGTAGTTTAACCACAATGGGTTTCAGTTTCAGAATATCTCGCTAACCATGCCATGCAATAATGTCCGGCAAAAGCAGCATGCAAAAAAGTTAAGTAAATTTGGCTCTTATGTGACTTTTGAATAAAAAGAACAAAACCAGTACTATCAGTAAATTGATCAAGAAAATATCTCTTCAATTATTAAACAGAGCAGTTTAGGCCCATGCTACAAACAGATATGTATATATTTCCCCTAACTACAAATATGTTTTGATTCCATATTATAAAAAACATATCTGGCAGAAAAATGAACCGCCACTATATTTAATATTTAATCATATATATTCTGAGTGATTACCTTTGTCTCATGGTGAAACATTTCTATCCTGATGGGAGTGGTCTCTTCCAGGATGACAATGCCTCCATCCACTGGGCATGAGGGGGATTTGATGAGTGTAAAAATTATGTGAATCATATGTTATGGCCTTCAGTCACCATATCTCAACCCAATTGAACACCTATGGAAGATGTTGGACAGTGCTCTCCAACACCATAATCAAAACACCAAATGAAGAAATATATTTTGGAAGAATGATGTTCCAAAAACTCTTAAAGAGTCTATGCCAAGGTGTGTTGAAGCTGTTCTGGCAGCCCACTGTGGCCCAACACCTTACTGAGACACTTCAGTTGGTTTTTCCTTTAATTTTTCACCCGGGTGTATCTAGAAAAATCCTTTTAGGCACTTCATTCTCTTTGATAGCTGCAGACTGATTTATATCCACGGGTGTCGATTAAAGCTGAAGCGAGTGAAATCATAAGAGCATAAGAGAGTATCACTTCTGAATGTAGATGATGACGATGCACAGAGCCCCCACCAGCCCCAGCGCCTGAATTCCCAGAAACCAAAGCAGCGCCCAGAAGAAGAGGACCACCACAGGCTCCACAATCTTCTCCCCAAAGTACATCTGGGCAAAGCCTGCACCCCGGAGGCACTTGTTTAGTTCCCCAAACAGAGTCCCCAGACGCTCACAGTCGTCCATGGGTGTGAGCCGAGAGGGCTGTTCTCGACCCATTCCACTGTGCTCCTAAGATCAAAGATGAGTTTGTATAAACAAATGTATTGTGCTTATATGCACCACATTCTATTAAAAAAGGGAAATTTTAATTTAGTCATTAAGTTGCCATTACGTGATGAGCTCGAGGTCAGACTAGATTATTATTAACGAAAGACCAGAGCATAGACTTCGACTGGACTAAGACTGGACTGTAAAACCTCGACTGCAGAGTTCGGTTTGAAATGTTTGTGACAAGCAGGTGGCCAACAATAATTTCTAGGCTAACGTTTTAGTTTCTCTTCAGAAACACTTCACGTCATTGTTGCCAAACATAATTTCGATACGCCTACGTGTAATTTACCCCACATAACGACAGTGAAAGTAGGAATCGCCAATGTGCGATTCGGATCCTTAAAATAAAAATAAAAACTTTCTTACATTTTCAGAGGCATATTATAAAATATATGTATTGACATAAACAAACTCGTTTTGCACAATTAACAACGTACCTGTTCCGTTCGTTGTGGGAGGTTGTTTACCGCATAATGCGAGTTACGTATTCTCCGTTTGGATTCCCACGGTTCAGATTCGCGTAGACTCATTGCCGATCGGTCATTCATAGTTCGTTGGGAAGCTGGTACTCTGTTTATTTACAAGATAATTGTAGAGTATGTTTATGTCCTCCTCCTTCACGGTCCTTCCTGCTGCATGGCAGCAGCGCGTTTAATTCCATAATAATATCACTACGTCATCAGGGGAGGAGTATGAATGCGACTGTCGGTCACAGTATAACCAGCATAACCATATAAACACGACACTTAGACGAGTGTGTGAACACGAATAATAACTCAAATGAGAATAGAAATGACAAATTATTCGGCAAAAAAACTCTTTACCTAAAGGCTTAATATAACTAACATGTGACATTTCGTGTCTATTTGGGTCTACAAAATAAGCGAAAGCAAGAGAAACTGAAGCCAAGGACCACAGTGCAGTGTTTATCCCGTGCACTGACTCCACATTTCTTACTGGCAGATCATTGTATGTTTTAAGTAACTAAATACTGTAGCTATTATTTAGCCTGTTCTAGTCAAGGTCATACAATAGTTATTAGCGAATGCCTAATGTAGTCTCCATAAATAACCCTAAATTTAGCGTATTTATAATTCAAAGAAACTTTGGTTCCAACTCAGATAACAACAGTGATGTGCGGTCAGGGTAGGCAGGGTAGCCAGTGCCTCACCAAAAGAAATGTTGATATTACATGAGAGTTTTATGAATTCATCATTTATTCATATTCATAATTCGTATGTTTATTAATTGTATTTTATTTAAAATATTCATTGTTAAAAATGTTCTCAGGAATAAACATACTCCAGTAAAGTAGTCAGAATATTTGTTTTAAAGGTATTATATATATAATTATTGCCCCTAAAAACTACCGTTTTGTGCAGGAAACCAAAAGTTTACGTGGATATGCGCATGAGCAGTCAGTTCACATACTGTGTTGAATTATCAATGTTGAGGCAGAGACCGACCGTGTCCGACCGTGACCTCATGTCACGTGATACCCACTCCCTCTCACTCACTCCATGCTTCTTGGTACTTTTTTAAATCCTGGTGCGCCGGTGTTCTGACAAACAGAGCTTCTCTATCAGAATGAGCTACTCGGTAAACTCAGATTGTCAGGAGCTGTCCCGATTGAAAACATTTGGTAACTGTCAGACATAAAGTCCTATCAGAACGGGGTGCCCTCTGCTTTTCAACACTTATAATGTATCTGAAATTCTATGATGGAAGTCTGGTATATTGAAAACTTTCCATCAATGGTAGCTCGGATTTAACGGCTTGTATGGGGCCACTGCGCAGGTGCGATTTCAGAAAGCAGCTCATCCTGAAAGTCAGTTCAAATGGTCAGGTTAACCTGACAAGTTGACCTGCCCAATCAAGATGAGCTACCCGCAGGTAGGTCAGATTTATGGGCGTGTTTTGAAATTGTTAATTTCGCATGCGCATTGTTTATGCACACTTTCGTTAGGAAGTTCATTCTGACAAGTAGCTCAGTTTGTCAGAACACCGTCACCCGACACAGCTTATTCACTCTTACAAAATGCACAAACGCACACAGACATGCCACACACACAGAGATCTCGTAACGGCGCAGCAGGATTTGAAAAAAGTTTTTTAAAATGTGTCAGCAGCACAGCTTTGAAGTACAACACAGCTTATTCGATCTTACAAAATAAGCTAAAGGCGCACAGACCGACACGCAATGAGTAACTTGTCGGTTCGCTAACACCAAGGCCCCCCTCTCTCTTTTACACTGTGTTCTGACACAAAGGTGTTTGTTTGTTGTATCAGTTGTAAGATAGATGTGTTCAATAATTAGATTATTAGATTTGATTGTGCATTCACCTCACATATAACTGACTTTGCTGCATCCCCTAGGCAGTGATGATGCCTGATATGAACTTGGGCTGCTACATTAACTGAATGTAGACATATATGCCACTTTGATAGGTCACTGCCTACCCATGACAAGACTTTCACCGCATGTTACTGGATAACAAGCACAGTGGCCTGACGTATGTTATGTTGTCCATAATATTTATTGAGAAAAGGGATAGTACCTGAATACTTGATATGCCGTGGACAGCATATTTAATTTTTACCAAAAATTGTTACTTCTTCCTAAAATGGAAGGGAAACCATTGTACTGTAAACTGAGCCAGCTCTGATTGTTCTAAATAGATGTGCGTTTATCAGAAACCAATTGTAATTGTCCGTAATTAATGATGTACAGAAGTATTTTTTAAAGTAACAAATGAAAAAGCAAAATATAAGTAAATCATACGTTTACATGAAATATGTGTTTTAGAGAGAAAGTCCTTCCTGCATTTAATTCCTTGATGTTGAGCTTACCATAAGTGCCCAGACAAAAGAGTCCAGATTTCTAACAACAAATTGGACACCTATATCTAATTATTATTATTATTATTATTATTATTATTATTATTATTATT
>JAOVYW010022190.1:0-12122 GCA_025775045.1 Hiodon tergisus | reverse complement strand
CAGATTTCTAACAACAAATTGGACACCTATATCTAATTATTATTATTATTATTATTATTATTATTATTATTATTATTTTAGGCACAGATTAATAACAGACATTAAAAAGTAAAATTTCAGAGAATCACTCAGTGTTTTTTGCTGCAAAAAATCTGTATCCTGCTTTTCCCCCCCAAACCTTATCATATTATTTTCAACAAAACCATATCCCTTCAAATAATGACTATATTCATCATTTATTACCATGTTAATGTAAAACACATTTCTCAAAATGATGAAAGATCAAGTTTTCAGGTAGGTACGAGGCATCTGGGTGCCTTAATTCATGGTATAGTTGGGATAAAACGTGAACCATATTATTTTTGCCAGTCTGTATTTTTCAATTATCAAAATAATTGGTATACAATCCCATCAGTGATGGTTTAGTAGTAATGGTGCAGCCTGTTCCACGAGAAGTGTGTTGTGGGCCAATGGCTTTGTGGAGCCTAATATTTCCAGTGGCCTATAGAGGTCAGTGTGGATCATCTGGGTGGACATCAATGTTCTTAACTGATGAGATTATTTCTGAACACTGTTCAGCATGCACTTAGAACGAATAATCCCACTTAGCCTGTAACACCTCTATTCCTTGATCACACTTGATCACAGAAATTGCGCGGAATAACTTTGAGTTAGTGCGCAAATATTGCATTCTTCTTCTAAGGCTTCTGAATTGCTGTGGGCACCATTGATTTTTTTTTTTCCAGAGCTATGTGTCACCTTCTTTGTGTACATGTTTTTCTTTGCTGCCTCGGTCTGGTCCATTCCTTCTGCCCTTCCTTGTGCACCTGCATGTACCACGGGGGCAGCGACGGAACAGGAACCAGGTACTCTCTGTGACTATTGTTAAATATGCTTGTAACAAATAATTTCTATAAATGTCTAGGTTCTTTTTATTTCATATTTAATACGATAGCTATTTGATTTATGAGTATAGTCATTGTTGTATATATTTGAGTCATCATTTATATGGTTTGGTGTAAAAGTTTTGAGTAGAGAATTATGCAGGTTATTATTTAAGTGTTATTATGTAGCTTATCTTCTAATCAGTGAAGAAGCTAATTGGGAAAAAAAAAACTAAAAACTATTGCATTTCTCCTTAGATAAATCTAAGCATCTTTCTCATCTAATTATATTGTCTATTAAAAAATGGCCAAATGTTTTTCTCTCTCTATAATACTTATTGTAGCTTGAGTTGCCTACAGACTTGTGTGGAAAAATACTTGATAATTGCATTCTATTATTCTTACACAATGAAGAGAGTAGCTGTAGCAAACATCTCCCTCATCCGCATGTTCTGTGATTGATGAATCTCAGTGGTCAGCCCAAAACAGGTGTTACAAATCTTGAGCTGTAGCAGGCTACCATTTTGGCTACATTGGCAGGTCTTGGATTAGCGGGCCTGTGGAAGTGAAGAGGCCGTGAAGCTTTCTGTGAAAGTTGAAAAGTGGAAACTTGCAATCCACTCAGAAAGTGATCCTTTTATGACAAAATGTGTAATAGTTCTGCACAGTAATATACATGTGTGTCTTGGCTCCCTCCCTCAAAAGATCTGTTCTGTGCAATGACCCCGACATGTCGGACATCCCAACGGACATCCCTGCAGACACGGTTAAGTTGCGGCTGGAGAAGACAGCAGTTCGCCGCATTCCAATGGCGGCATTCCACTACTTGCCTCGCCTGCGCTACCTGTGGGTAGCCTACTGCGCAGTGGCCGCACTGCACCCCGGTGCATTGCGCAACATGCAGATCCTACACGAGCTGCGGCTGGACGGTAACCAGCTGGCCACCTTTCCCTGGGAGGCCTTGCGGGAGACACCACGGCTGCGCACACTGGACCTGCACAACAATCAGCTGGCCTCCGTGCCCACCGATGCCGCCCCACTCCTGCTGGGACTCACCTACCTGGACCTCTCCAGCAACCGCCTGACCACACTACCCCCCGACCTGGTGGACATCTGGCCCCCTTTCTCCGGCATGCTCAAGGCATCCAACTCCTCGCAGAAATTAGTGCTGGGTATGTAGGGAGGACTTTGTGTGATTTCTCAGAGCAAACTTTAATGACATGCTATTTATTGATCTATCACTGTACTGACTAACTAGAGAGACCACAATGGCATATGTTTTACTTTTACTTTAGTTTAACCTTTGCTGTTCTATACATTGATGGGGAATTACTTAGATAATCTATTCATAGAATGAATAAACTGGAGACAGGTCAGAACAGTTATTACATATATTTGTATTGGCGGCGATGTTATGACAGTGGGCAAATATTTGTTATTTCAAATTTTAATGGCATTTCTGCATCATAAACCCTAAAAAAAAAATGAAACATTCATTTTCTCCTAGTTCTGTGTAGCAAGAGTGGGAATTGTCTGGGATTTTTGTCACAGTAAATTGCACATACGCTATCCACATAAAGGAACATCATGCTGTCTTACTCAGCACAGTCCATAATTATTAATAATGTTAAATTAATTTGAAATAATGTTTGCTTAATGATGCTGATGCCTATGCCCAGAGAGACTAGCTGATGCAATGATGCTGATGAATCCCCCAAATTCAAACCTACCACCTTGGTCAACAATCTTTATTTCAATAATAGTTCCAATGATTCACTACAAAAGTCAACGCAAGCAACCATACTAGTAGAGCTGGCTTGTCTAAAAGAAGTGACTGTAGCTGTATCTGGACACTGTCTGTGCCAATCCTGGAGAAACATGTGAGAAGTGGTGTACATGGTAGAAAATGCATTGTGCATTATGACGCACAGTTAAACGTATGATTTCCTTGATAATCTTCTTGTCATTAAAGTTGTCATGGTAGTGGTGCGGTCAGCGCCAGCTTTTACCAGTTCTAGGACCAGAAACTTCTTGTTCAGAGCAGATATCATTGTGTGAGTCAGCAGGCAGGATGGCTTACTCAATAACTCTATTATTGCAATTTAGGTGAACAGAACCTTCAGTCCTGGCTTAATTGCACCTTTATATCTTGAACTATATATTAAGTATGTCAAGTTTTGTGGTTTTGGACAGGATTTGAGTACTGATATAATAAAAGAAAATCTAAAACCTTAGTTTACCATTCAATAACCCAAACCAAATTGAGAAAGCTTGCCTACTTTTGAAATACGTTAACAGTTAACCATTCAGTATGTTTCCTTCATAATGTGTATATTCACTATATAGACAAAATTATTGGGACACCGATACATTACAACTACATGAGCTTTTATGACATCCCATTCTAAATCCATATGCATTAATATCAAGTTGGTCCCCCCTTTGCAGCTATAGGAGAGGAGGTTTGGAACTCTGCAGTTATTGAGTCAGCAAAGCTTTAGTGACTTTTACGCACTGTGCGCCTCAGCACTCGGCGACTCCGCTCTGTAACTTTACGTGGTCTGCCACTTCGTGGCTGAGTTACTGTGGTTCCTAAACACTTCCACATTGCAATAATACCACTTACAGTTGATCATGGAATATCTAGGAGGGAAGAAATTTCACGAACTGGACCACGCTCGAATTCAGTGAGCTCTTTAGAAATGTTTGTAAAGACAGATATGGCTAGATGCTTGATTTTATTCACCTGTGGCAATGGGACTGAATGAAACACCTAAATTGAATGACTAAGAGGTGTAGCCCAATACTAAGTATACATTTTTTATCCAAAGTTCAGTGTAATTTTCAGCTTTTCATGCCTCCAATGTTAATAGGCTTACTTCCTGAGCGATGAAGTTAGAACACGTGTGCTTGTTATCGTCTACAGTTTAAATCCCCAACATTGCTATTGCGTTCAGTATTGTGTTTGTTAGCTTGTTAGCTTGTTTGCTTGCTGCTCTTTGACTTGTCCATTCGCCTCTTGCGCATGAACTCTAAAAGGGCTGCTGTCCTGCATTGCTAGCCCTCTCACTGCTGCAGCCTCAACTCTGTTTTGATTTGTTTTGATCTGTTTTGATTTGTACATAATACTTCAGTCTCAAGGTACTTTGGTGATACACAAATTCACCCTTACAGTAGCTGCAAATAACATTTCCTTTATCCAAAGACCCATCTGTAAGTGTTTTTTAATAAAACTGGCCGTTTTCCAACTGTTGTCACAGGAACATCAAGATGTTTGGAGATGGTCTTGTAGCCTTTACTTTTACCGTGCGTGTCTATTATTTTCGTTCAGATCTCCTCAGACAATCTCTACTTTGCTTTCTCTGGTCCATGTTCATTGTGGTTCAGTTGCAAATATTATTAAGAAGTTCAAGGCCCATAGAACTTTAGCCAACCTCCCTAGGCGCGGCCCCAAGAGGAAAATCGACCCCAGATTGAACAGAAGGTTAGTGCGAATGGCAGAAAAAGAACCAAGATAACTTCCAAACAGATACATGTTGAACTCCCAGGTGAAGCTACGTCAGTTTCTGATCACACCATCTGTCTCATTTTGAGCGAACGTGGGCTCCATGGGAGAAGACCCTGGAAAGAAAAACATAAAGCCAGACTGACATTTGCTAAAATGCATATTGAAAAGTTGCAATCCTTCTGGGAGAATGTCCTTTGGACAGATGAGTCAAAACTGGGAGCTTTTTGGAAAGTCAGACCAGCTCTATGTTCGCAGACGAAAAAATTTAACTTTCAAGGAAAAGAACACCATACCTACATTGAAACATGGAGGAGGCTTGATTATATTTTGGGGCTGCTTTGCTGCACCTGGCACAGGGTCCCTTGAATCTGTGCAGGGCACGATGAAATCTAAAGACTATCAAGGCATTCTGGAGTGAAACATACTGCCCAGTGTCAGAAAGCTATGTCTCAGTCACAGGTCATGGGTCCTCCAACAGGATGACCCAAAACACAAAGCTAAAAGCACCCAAGAATGGATAATAAAAAAAACATTGGACTGCTCTGAAGTGGCCTTCTATGAGTCTTGATCTGAATCCTATTGAACATCTATGGAAAGAGCTGAAACTTGCAGTCTGGAGAAGGCAACCATCAAAATTCAGACAGCAGGAGCAGTTTGCTCTGGAAGAGTGGGCCAAACTACCTGCACTACAGAAAACGTTTGATTGCAGTGATTGTCTCTAAAGGTTGTGCAACAAAATATTAGGTTGAGGGTCCCATCATTTTTGTCCATGCCGTTTTCATTTGTTTAATTATTTACAATATTATGTTGAAAAACTAAATCGAAAGCAAAGTCTGATTTCTATAAAATATGGAATAAACGATGGTGGATGCTAATTACTTTTGTCGGTTTCAAGTTATTTCAGAGGAAATTGTGCGTTCTTCGTTTCTTGTGGAGGGGTACCAACAAATTTGACCACATCTGTGTGTGTGTATGTGTGTGTGTTTGTGTATATATGTATATATAATGCAAGAATCATCCTAACAGTATGTTAGCAGTACACCTGAAACTGTGATATTTGTCTAGATAACACCTAGTATAATTATTGTCTAAATAATACAGTACTGTGCAAAATAATTGTAAATAAATATTTTGTGTGACCACCTTTGCCTTCAAAATTGCATCTTGGGTACACTGTCATGCAGTTTTATAGGAAAATCTGTAGGTAGATTGTGCTAAGCATCATGGAGAACTTTTCACAGTTCTTCTACAGACTTTGGCTGTCTCGCTTACTTTTGTCTGTCCAGGTAATCCCAGACAGCCTCGATGACGTTGAGATATGGGCTCTGTGGAGGCACATATCATCTGTTGCAGAACTCCTTGTTCTTCTTTTGGAAAAATGTTTTGGAGCATTTGGAAATAATTAAAAAAAAAGCTTTTTTCTATTGACACAGTACTGCAGAAAATATGTATGTAAAAAAACTTACCATTAGTGTTTTGCACAGTACTGTATGTTAAAGTATTTATGCTTCTGATAGATATTTAAAAGGTGAGAGAAAATTAGCTGCTGCTGCCTATTTGATATGATTAACATCTTTACTGCATTTTATCCCTATAACAGTTTTAATGATTTAAGTGCAGCAGGGCTTCATGAGTATCGTCTACTGTCTTGCACACACACTTTGGCTTTTATCATCAAGTAGTCATATTAGACTGGAGATATTGTAAGTCACCAATGACCTGAAATGCACAGGTGAGCTGATCCCTGATCAACTTTAATTCCAGCAGCGAAGGCCTTGGGTGACATTAAAATCCTACTACCCCAGGGTCCTGCCAAATCCCACCAGAGCCAGCGTCCTTGCCATCTGGTGTAATCTGAGGGACCCAAGCTTGTTGCTGCCTTAAGCTCTTGACTATGTGATAACCTGTAAACGTCGCACCCCCATCGCAAGATTTTCTGTTAGGTATTCTGTTAGCCCATTGGTGGTGGTTTGTCCTTTGTGGATTACCTATATAGGTTTTTTTTTTTGATACCTTAACCCCCCCCCCCCCACCAAAACAATGAATTTAGTTAAATTTTGCCAAACGTCTGCATCCGAGGAACAGACAAGGCAGATACCATACAAGGTGCAACCACTGGTGCAACCACTGTTTTGGGGCAAGCCCTTTTAAAGTGCAATCACTATTAATCTGTTTATCACTTCAATTTATCTGTTAAGGGACTGATTAGAAGCTTATTTGTCCACTGCTGATACCATTTGGCAGTAGGAAGAGAGAGCAACACCGAACAATAGTAAGACGGAGGGATGTAGTAATTAATTGGTGCTTGTGGGTGTTATGAAATCAGTAGGCACGTATCCATCATCAACCAGCACCTTCATATCCACAGCGGCAGGTGAACAAATGATGGAAAAGCAGTTCATGTGTACTGCTCATAGATGAGCAATAATCCAATTATAGACAATAATAGATACATACATCTACTAAAGCAAACAGTGAAGAGCTGACTATATTGTTTAGCAACTTCAGTACTTTGTGTTTGTTCCTGGTTCATGCTGCCTGGACTGCACTGGAGATGATACCCCTCTTCGGACTGGACACATCTTATCGAACCCTTGCCGTTGGGGGGGGGGGGGGCACTCAAGAAAAGCAGAATATGGTTAGAAGCAGACAAGCAAGGGGCGGTAGAGTAAATTAATTCTGAGTTTGTACGACAATTATGTAGCCTCAGCATTAAACTATGGCAGCATACAAAAGCAAAAAAGCAGTGAGAAGGTAGAGAAATCCATTAAAGAATCACATGCATAAACATTCTCTCATCATACACAATTACTATAAATCAATCAGTCCAACTTATTGCATACATTGAAAACTTGGAGGGTATTGATACATTCCCTTACAACCAACTGCTGTTCCACTGCACTAGATAGATAACTTAAAATGCTGATATAGTTTACTATGTATTTAGTAGTTTGGTAGCACTGAAGCTGAAGAAGGAACCAATGGATGTTTGAACACATTATTCTTGGCCATGGGCATTCTGAAGCACCAGAAATAAGCCTCTGGAACTAACAGTATAGAAGATGGGAGGGCTCACCATCGACAGGCAGTGCCTTCTTTTTGGTTGCCCTGTGGAACAGACTGCTCAAATGTGCCTGTGGTCAACCAGTTATTTTTCTGGCTGTGTTTACTATCTTCGTCCTTTGGACCGACAACTATAAATCTCACCTCTCCTTCCTAGGTCTACAAGACAACCCCTGGTTCTGCGACTGCCGGATCTCCAAGCTGCTGGAGCTATCTAGAATGGCGGAGACCCCGTTGGTGCTGCTGGATCCCTCACTGTCCTGCAGTGGACCAGAGAATCTGGCAGGAGTGCCCTTCCAGCTGGCTGAGTTGAACCAGTGCCGGAAGCCCTCAGTGGCCACCTCGGTCAACCGTGTCACCTCTCCGCTGGGCAGCAACGTGCTCCTGCGCTGCGATGCTACAGGCTATCCCACACCCACCCTTGTCTGGAGTAAGGCCAGTGGCCCGCCTCTCAACAACACAGGTAACACTGCAGGAATGAGGGAAGGAACTGTAAGATCATTCCAATTTGGCCACATTTTATATATACAATTTAAGCTCATCAGTCATTAAAATTTAGCCCCTACCACCAGTCTTGTTTTGTGGGTAATATGGATGAGAATGAGGTCGCTCTAGATAAGGATTTGACTCCTTTTAGGCAATATAAATTATTCATTGTTTTTAGCATCTCTCAGTTCCTATTGCCAGCGATATTTGAATAATCAAATTTACTGTGTGCTGCTGACACAGTATATTATCTCTTTGTTGCTACATCCTGAATAAAAAGTTGACTAAAACATCTGATCGGATCCCTATCCAGGTGACAACCAGAAAACAGTAAGGATTGAAAAGTTTGGAGAAGCTGCCATGTCTTTAGTGATAAATCTTTGGTGGCAGATTTCAGGATTACAGAGTAACCTTGATCATAATTGTGGAACCTCTGGCCCTCTTTTTTGTGTTGTGCTAATTGGCAGCTACCTATGCCAATTTTGGTGGTAGGTTTTGAGGTACAAGTTACAGTTGAGTCCTCTATCTTAACCTTGATAAATGATACAATGAAGCAACCACAATTCCCTGGGGCTAAGCACTTTATGTTGTTAGTGTTTAGTGAATAAGAATCCAAAGATAACAATAAAAACAATTTAAAATTTCTTTTTTTTCTCACCAACAGTCCAGGAGTCCCCAGGAGAGGGAATCCGATGGTCTATTATCAGTCTGAATGGGATACTATATAAGGATGCTGGGGAGTACTGCTGCAGGGCCAAGAATTTGGCTGGAATATCTGAGGCGTCCATCTCTCTGGTGGTGGTAGGGGTGATCACTACCACCCTGTCCCCGCAGATGTTCTCAGAGTCCAGAGCGGCCAGCCAGGCCTGGATTGACTCTGTCCTGGTGACCTCCCCTGCCACCACTCCACCCTTTACCACCACCAACATCGCCCCAACCATACCTCCAGGCCCTGCCAAGAAGAATACCGTGTCTGCTCGGGGACAGCAGAGGGCACGTTCCCAGAAGGAAAAGCTGAAGAAGGGGCAACAAGCAAGCATGAAACCAAATGACAGAGGAAAGAATGTAGGGAATGCCACTGTATCTGCTGGTCAGAAACTTGCCATCAGGAACATCCAAGCAGCTGAAGAGGCCCCCGAGAGCGTGGTGCTGCTCTGGAAGGCTGACGGGGGGCAGGGGAGCATTCCTCTCTCTATAGTTTACTCCCCTCATGGGGAGAAAGAGAAACGCACTGCCACTGTGGAGGCAGGGAGAGGCAGGCTCCTCCTGGTGGATCTGAAGCCCCAAACTAAATACATGGCCTGCCTTATCGCCGGCAGCCTGCCGAAGAAGAGCCAGTGTGTGACGTTTACCACAGCAGAGCCCGGGGTAGAGGACCATCTGGTTTGGGTGCTCATGATCGCTGGCAGCCTGGCCTGTGCTTTGGCCCTGCCCCTAGTTGCTGTGCTGCTTTGCAAGGCCTGTTTCCTCTGCAGAGCAACAGGGGACCCTGGCGGTGGGGGGAGCAATGACCTGTCCAAGGACACTTACGTGAACTTTGAAATGCTATCCCTGAAGCAGAGGACACTTGGCAGCGAGCTGTGGACCCGGAGGCTGACCCAGGAGTCGGAGAGGATGCTCCTCTGTTCCAGGAACAGCTTCGACTCTGAGCTGACCCTCAGGAGCGAGAGCTCCCGGTCCGAGTATGTTTGCTAGCTCTAGGACAAAAGAACATGTGGGATCAGGCCTTGTTCATGTTCGGTTTCTCTGTGGTGACGCGTTTGTTTGTGTCATATTCCTGAAAGGTAAGATACTGCAAGAAGGAAATAAATCAGAACCTGAGGACTGAAGCCAGTTATGGCTGAGGTCTTAACCCGAAAAAACAATTATTCTTTCATAGAGTGCTAATCTGCTGTATTGATGCCCATGAGTAACTGCATAAAACTACAGTCGTTAGAATAAGTGGTCCTGAAATTCAGACTGTATAGTGTTACACCGGCAATAGTTCCATGCCCACCAGGCATGTGCTTCGAGTGCTGACTGTGTAAAAGTCTTTAAATCATTAGCTGTAAATTAAATTACAATAATATAAAAAGAACAGGAATTATAGTTCATCAAACTTTTTAAAAACAAGTTTTGGAGACTGCTGATATTTCAAGAAAACAAACCCTGAGAAACTGGATACATTTTTTTTTAACCCTGTCAGTCTGTAAATTTTTAGGCATTTAGACAATGGCTGCCTTATCTGATGACAATTAGTATTATATATATTTCCAAAGTTATATATATATATATAGAGAGAGAGAGAGAGAGAGAGAGAAAGAGAGAGAGAGAGAGATACAGGTGCATCTCAAAAAATTTGAATATTGTGGAATTTTTTTTTTTTTAAGTAGAACTTTTATATATTCTAGATTCATTATTTTTGTTTTAATCTTGATGATTACGGCTTACAGCTAAGGAAATCAAAAATCCAGTATCTCAAAATATTAGAATAAAGAATTTATAATACAGTATAATACAGACTCTTTTAGTTATTTACATGCAGTTATACACGATGCGTATCATGGTCTTTTGATTTGAGGAGGTATGTATGTTCGAATGGACAGGTTTTCATGCCTGGATAGTGTCCTCAGGTTTCGAGAGGACAGGGCAGAGAGCTGGTCAGTAAACCCCAAGACTGGGGTGTGGACTTCATTACCCATTACTTCATACTGTTTTATAGCACATGGTTTAAATATTACTTTTGAATGACCCAAAGGCATTTCAACTTCCGATAGTAAGGTATTTTTAAATGTACTGGTATTGCCTTCTGTGTAACAATTATACATTATCTATTAGTGGCAAAGTAGTGAAGATTGTTCCTTCCCGGTTTCCTCCCGGTTTGACACACAGCTGTTGAAGGGGCTATAGGAGAGCAGATCAGAAAGATTTGGCTTGCCAACCAGCCTCCCGAGTGATGATCTCCCCTCTCAGTTTTACCGCCTTCAGAGCATGGAACTGCATTGGATACAAAGCCAGAACAGCTAGAAGTAACCAGATCCATGGGTTTGAAGAAGTGATATGACCCAAGCCTTGACCCATAAATTAGTGGGTCATTATTAAAAACTTTTGACTTTTCTAATTTGACAGCTTTCTTTAATATTGATATGACACTTAGAGGTCATTTAATTATTAAGTTAGCTCTGATTAGGTTTCATTACAGCTACCTGCATGTTTAAGATCTGTTGGTTGTGCTGATATGTAAAATGATGTCTTTTTGCTACTCTATTAGACAATAAGATCCGTATGGGGCCACTTTCATTCATCCCAATATGGAATGGCAGTCAATTGACGCTAGAAAGAAGAAATGTTTTTTCACTCATGCGTATTCAATGACTATATGCACTGGAGGTCCTACTTTATATTTCTTGACCTAAATGCTTATTCCTATTTCAATAAAGTTACACTTGTCAAGGCCATGTGTACCTGGAGATCAGAGATTTTGTTGTTTGACATCCGGCGAGCAGTGTAAAGAAGTGGATGGAATCAAAAGAGCATCGGAGCACTTAACATAATTTATTAATTACCATTGTTTTGGGCAGACTTAAATTAAATTAATTTAAATTCTTCATAAAGGGGATATACTGCTGAAGTCTTTGAGGCTTTTTAATCGATAAGGGTAGAGACATGATCCGTTAAGCTCAAACTGGCCCTTTTATCTTCTTTAATCAAGAAGAGTAGAGGAATGATCCGTAAGCTAAATACATATGGAACCAACAAATGTCTGTTGTCCATGTGCCATACACAGCTACATACAGATGAATCGACCTGTCCCACAATTTCGTGTGTGTCATGATTGAAAGTTTCCAGTTACACCATATTTTTTTACCATTGTTTATTTTTCAACTGCTGCATTCATTTCCATGATAACAATTATAAAAATACAAAGGACATATTACTCTAAATATCCTATCAAAGTTTGTATCTAAGCGTGAAAATTTATTTTTATTCAGACATATTGATCTTTGCTTCAAGCCTGGTGAAAGACACAGTAGGACTGAATCCATTCTGAAAAGGATAGCCTCGGCAAACAGCCTTCCTTATATAGTCTCCTGCTTACAGGAAAAATGGGACAGAGATGTACATCATAGATGTATGTAGCTGTGACCGCTCAAAGTTTCACTTTAAAATTTTTCAAATTACTTAATTTAAGATCATCCTGC
>JAOVYW010022179.1:38075-56266 GCA_025775045.1 Hiodon tergisus | reverse complement strand
CATTCTCTGGTCATTCGCAGAAGTTTCACATTCTCTGCTCATTCGCAGAAGTTTCACATTCTCTGCTCATTCACTGATGTTAACCTTGCTGCCTTTCCTCTTCGTGGACAGGAGCATCCGGTGCCTGAGGAACATCATTCACTGGAACCTGATCACGGCCTTCATCTTGCGTAATGCCACCTGGTTCATTGTGCAGCTCACCATGAACCCCAGTGTGCACGAGAGCAACGTGGTGAGTATCAGTCTCAAGACCGTATTTTCCAAAATCTCTGTCTTCACTTTATTTTAAGCATTTGCTCTCAGCCTAGGAACAGTAGTGACTTGAAATTTGGGTCAAGAACAGCCAAGAACAAAGCAATTTATGCAGCATTTCCCTCTTTCAATGCCAGTTAGGAGCTAGAATGTCATAGAATGTCGTTAAGGATTACTAATAAAGTTTGCTGTCGTTTGATGTAGAAATGTGGCCGTAGGTGCAAGACTTTGTAAGTAAGTTACCATAGATTTTACTGGGAAGCTGCACTTTAAATAAAACACTTTCTATGTTTCGTTAAATAGATGTCTTATTTTATTGTAACCCTGTGTTACTGGATTCCAGGTTATTCCCTGGAAAGCTTTTTTTTGGCTGTATCAGTCTTTTAACATTTTTTAACATCGTCTTTGTCATGATGAACATATAGGGTTTAATCTCCAAGGTGATGAAAAAAATGTGGTTTTGTATTTGATTTAAATGTCTTAAATTAAATCAGTTATTTATTTGCATATTGATGCTTTCCATCTATAAAGTGCAGTCAAACTAAAGATTACAAATTAATCTGTATCTGTAGGCCAGTATGGTAAAACCATGTTTTAAGTATCAATTAAGAATTAAGAATTTAGTCACTATTTCATTTAAATGAAGCAAGCATTATTTAAATAGTCCCAAATCTATGGTCTGAAATACATTTTGCTGAGATATTAATTGGGAACATTTCGGATAGTATTATGGTTGTAGTCCTTACAATTGGTTTTGGTCTCAAAACCGTCTTGGTTTTGGTCTTGAATCAGATCTGATGAGTAGCCTTCTAGGTAGCAGTTTCCTACTAGTCCTAAAGTAGTGGTGAGTTACAGCTCTGGAGGTGCAGTTCTATTCACTTCATTTGACATTGAAGAATTTTCCGACTGTATTGTCAGGAAGCAGTAAACGGAATAAAACCACAAGTTTCCACCTCTCCCTCACAGGCGCTGAAAAATCATATGATTCATTTCTCCATTATAATAACAAGATTAAGAGGGGATTTGAACTTTGATTGAAAGTAGTGGTGGGCGGTTTCCGCAATAAAAGGGGTCATTTGGAGATGTTTACTGAACAAATGAAGGTGGAACAGAAGATTGAGGTAATTAGTGATGAGCCCTTAGAATTGTTAATTGCACGCTAAAGCGACAATTGATTCCAAATCCTAGAAAGATGCACATCCTTCACCAAATGTGCGTGAAGACGGGGGTCAGTATTGAAAACTATGTAATATTGTGTGCTGATGTTTAAAATCTCTGGAATTCTTCCTGCTTTCGCTGGGTGGAAAGCTTCAGTGACTCTTGACCAGAATTGTGGTCATTGAAAAAAACCTGAGGTGACAGGTTTGCGGAGATGAGACCCTTTGGGGCCCCGTTGTTCCACTCATTCAGAGCCGGGGGGGACGCCATGGGCTCGTGAACGACCGCGCTGCTCGCCGTTGGCCGGCGCACACGCTTATCTCTCCAGCGGGTTTTTACTAGCATTTGTTTCGCCTGAATATATGCGCTAGTGCCCTAACGATGGATGATTGAGCAGTGAAATACACGTCGATTTTACATGGCGGATTACAACACTGATTTGTAACCACACATCAAACGTTTCCCCAAATAGCTAAAGCACGCTTAGGGATATTGCCACACATATAATTTATGATGCCCATCATTTCTAACACTACAACATTAATGAACATGCCACTTGATCTTTTCTTCGATACTTCTCATGCTGTTTCATTTATATTGAAATCTGAATAGCAAATTAATAAAAAAGCATCTCAAAAGCCTTTCCTCTGAATGACAGTCAAGGGTAACGCACACATTCTGAAGCTGCGTCATCGCATTTACCTCTTGATCCCTTTTCACATTAAAAAGGGGGACTTCAGAGTCAGGACACTGAAGATGGCTAGCAGTCTTGCCAGCGTCACAAATTTGACCCTCAGTCACACACCTGGAGCAGGTCGATGTGAGCGGGGACAAGGTCAAACGGTGAAAGCGCGCGGGGGGGGGGGGGGGGGGGTGGTGTATGGTGTACTGAATGTGCTGTGGTTTCCGACTAAGATGGATGCCACGAGCTGCACAGATCGACAGGGTTCAGAATTCCTGTTTTGGCTGAGAACAGTCTCCTCCGAATGATTAAAACATATTTACAGTTGGTTGAAAAAAGTTTTCTGCACAATGTTGCGTTAGCAGGGACTGCTCTGTGCTCTTTCAACTTCTCTAGGAAACAACTACATTTGGAGGCCTTTCCTCTCTCATCTCTTTTTGTACAAAAAGGATAATTGTTCCGTCAATGTTAGAAATTTTATTTCTTTCATCCCTCCAATGGTCAGGGCAAGGGGTGTAGCACGATGGGAGCAAAGGATTTGCTCTCCTTGGTTCTAGTCACAGTAGGGAAATGGATACAATGAGCAGCGATTTAATAGAGTTGGGAGTTGGAGTTTTTTGTTTAAGAGAAACGTGGATACTTGCTCACAGCAGAACTACAGACCTTACAAGAGCTGTGTAGCACATTGAGAGAATGCATCTGGACCTGTACCTCATCCTCTCGGCTAGAAGGCTTTTACCCCCTTAACCACCGTTTGCACTCCCCTGCCACGGCTTCCAAGAGGAAGCTGTTTCAGCTTACTCGTAATCCCCTGTGAAAGTATTTATTTCTAGAACCAGGCTGAAGGAACAAAGGCGGAGGGGGACATTTACAGCAGGCGACATATTCCTCCAGTGGCAGGTAGCCCGTCCTGGTGCTGCACAGTGATTAAAACTGGGGGGGGGGTGTTTGGGAGGTTCTGCTTTGTAAACTTTGAGAGCCTGGAGTTGGTATGTCCTATGAACAGCCTTGGTGAGAACATTATGGGCTGGAACGTGGAGCATGGAGGCTGCCATGCCCTAATTGGTGCCTCACATGTCCGCCTGCGGATGTCCCGTGTCCAATAAAAGCTTCCTTGCAGACTCATTTCCTAGACCGATGGTGGTTGACTGCACTAATTGCATGCAGCCGTCCGCCCGGGCCGCCGTGCTCCATAGCTGATCCTTTGTCACCGTGGCGTAGATGTAAGTGCCCGTTTCAAAGGGGCCCTCGCAGTGCACAGCTGTGCCAGCAAAAAAAGTGTGCCTTATTAAAAGTCTCGCCTTTCCCCCCCTCCTCACCACCCTCATCCCCACCACCCCTTCCCTCCCCAAGATCTGGTGTCGACTGGTCACGGCGGCGTACAATTACTTCCACGTGACCAACTTCTTCTGGATGTTTGGCGAGGGCTGCTACCTCCATACAGCCATCGTGCTCACCTACTCCACGGACAAGCTGAGAAAGTGGATGTTCACCTGCATCGGGTGGTGTGAGTAAGGCCTCCGTTGTGCGCCTCCACACCAATTGGAGTGGGACGACATTTCTCACTTTCGGGACCCCCGAAGCCAACACAAATTGCACGGAAATCGTGTTCTGTTCAAAGTGACACGTGAATTAAAATGTGTGAAAGGCATAACAAAGTGTAACGAAGTGTTGTCGCGGTGATTCATCCGAGTTCTATTCTCATTCAAGGTGAAGTTCAGCCACTGAGGCACGACGCAAATGTTCAAAACAGTTGTACATGGGCAGACCTGGCCAACCCGAGAAATTATTTTTGCACAGAATTTTACACTCGGCACCGCTCATTTCCCTCCAAAGAGACCTCGTCATGTTTGTCTTTTACCAACGTAGCTGAAGAAAGTTATTTGGTTTGATTTAATCGAAGGAGAATCGCACAAATCACTTCCTGTTTCGCTTGCTTTCAGGCATCCCCTTTCCAATAATCGTCGCCTGGGCCATCGGCAAGCTGTATTACGACAACGAGAAGTGAGTTTGACAAGTCTCTCACCCGCCATCAGTGCTTTCTCTTTCACCCTCCTCGATGAGGAGCACCTTGTTTGGCCCTGCTTGTTTGGCCCAGTTTCTACCAGGCTGCTTTCCGCACTCCTGCCGCCAGTGAGCGATGTCTTTTATTAGTTCAAATGATCTGCATAATCAAATCTTCCTCTGAGTCGTTCTGCAATCAGTTTTGAATGGGCAAATAAAATTTTGCAATATATATATTTGCAATATTTATTTGGTATTGGATAATCATAACACGCTTTCATTTTCAGCGTGGACAGTTTGAACTGGGTGCAGATGATTGTTCTGAACAACAAGCCGGTGTTAAGGCTTGTGACAAAATGTAATTTTGTTATAATAAAAAGAAGAGGAAAAATATAAGATACAAACCAATGTGTTAATTGTACTTTTAGTTTTGTGGAATTTTCCTTGTCAAAGGGATTCCTGTTGCCATTAGAAACCTTTGTCAATTTAGCTGATGCGGTAGACAGAAAGCTTTGTATTTTGTTTTGTATCACGGTTTATTATTTTTACTTTATTTAAGTAAAGTTATGTGTCTTTGTATGTACTGTCACTATATCAAACACTAGCGTAGGACAGGTCGAATTTGCAGGATTTTAATGACGATACAAACACTGTACTTCAAATCCAATCTTTTTCCATGCGTTTGCAAAGAATAGTTTTAAAAAATAATTAAATTTCATCACTATTTACCTTATAATCAAACACGACATCGCTGGCTTTATATCTGCTGAGGCTATCGACGTGTGTTAGCTACTTACCCTAAAAAGCTCTACCAAGGTCACCCATGCGTGCTGATATTTATGCATGCAGTTTCTATTGGAAGCCACTACCAACTCTATGCCGAAACACAAACCAACCTGCTTTTCTTAAGGCAATTCTTTAATTCTTTCAAATCAAACCAAAAGTCGCATGGTCAGCTGATACATCTCAGAGAACTTAGAAAAGACAACTGCGTTTGTGTGGAACAGCAGACTGATAATTACCATCGTGTGAGTAGCATGCGTCCAGACGTCTGACTGAGGGGATCTAGTGTGGGCCCCCGGGATTCAGCCGGTGACCCGGTTTACATCCACCATTACGTCCCTTAAAGTAAGATGATCTCAGGACTGGAGATGACCTCCGCTGAGGGTCTGCTGCCTGCTTGCATGGTGGAACGGTTTCCTTTGGGGAGAGTTTTTGGGGCACGTTAAATGCTGACAGCTGCTGTTAGATGACACTGGCTGCCAGATGAACTCCCCAAAGACCTGTGACCTTCATTCAGTGCGTCCTTTCTGAAGGGCATAAACCACAGACCACAGACCGTAGATGTTCACTGCATACGGTCGCAAAACAAAGCATCAGTTTTTTTAAATTGTATTTATTTTTAATAGCATTTCAGCAACCATTCAATCTTTTCAGCAATCATTGTTATGTCTAGCCAGTTCTTTTCTCTACGATGGATGACAGATATATGAGACTGACCCCTCTTGTCTGACATCTCAGGTGCTGGTTTGGGAAACGAGCTGGGGTTTACACGGACTATATCTACCAAGGCCCGATGATCCTAGTTCTTCTGGTAAGTATGTGTCCCTGTAGCGGGCCCAGACAACGCTCGACCCCAAGCTTTTTACCTTACACAAGTTGCTCAGCCGAAGCCAGGAATCAATCTAGGGTGGTCTCAACCTCTTTACAGACAAGAGTAACAGTTACCTTGTTGAGCTAAGCCTTTAGCCCTCGTCTTAGACGCTAGGGAATGACGTCCCTCTCAGTAGCAAGCTTGTTCACAGCAAGTCTACACTTTTGATGATAACTTTTGTTATTTTAACTGGGACTGACCACTTGCACTGTGTGCGGGGTGCTCACCTTCCGCGCCGACTCTTAATCGGAATTCAGCTTGTAATACATGGCAGACAGAAACAGTGTAATTTATTTTATATCCCATCCAAATATGTAATTAAAACTGATTCCTTATGAATCTACGCAGAGATGTTAACCAATGTTACTAAACGTTAATTAATGTAACTAAAAACTAGATAAATCATCCTAAGACCATGTTTGTCTGTTAAAGCTTTCTTTTGCTGTTATGTACTTATTGTTTAACAGTGTTTGAATGCCGAGTTTAGTTATGTTGGCCATTCAAAGACATGAGTCATTGTACTTAGTGTTCCACTAAGAAAAAGGCAGAGATTCAATTGAGCAATGCTGAAGATTTATAGGCAAATCAATATGAAATGCCTTGTATTCTGCCCTTAAAAGAGGCATTGTTCTTCTAGGGGGAGGACCTGTCTCCTAACTAATCTCTCCCTATCCCCGCAGATCAATTTCATTTTCCTCTTTAACATCGTCAGAATTCTCATGACCAAGCTCAGAGCGTCCACCACCTCAGAGACGATACAGTACAGGTAAGGGAGTCCAGGGGAAAGGGGAGCCCAGAACCCGGGTTACTGTGGCAGGCAGCACAGCCGGGGAACCCACTTAGAGGTCCATATGGTGCTCTCCAAAGCAAGGAGATCCAGATGCATGGTTCTCTTGGCTTGTGATTTGCAACCTTTGCTTGTCCATTTTTCTCTCCTTGGGGGGAAAAAAAAAACATGCATCTGCATGTTCTTAAAACATCAGCGCAACTTATTGGAGCACCAAACATGTCATATTTGCAAAATGCTTGCTAGTCATTTTTGGTAGCATGTAATCGTGTATTAATCACGATCAACACACCTCGAAAGTGTGTTAGCATATGTTAACAAAACCGTCAATTCATCGTAAACAAACTGTGAGCAAACGTTACAATGCCACCAGGTTTCCTTTTCAACTGTCCTTTAAAAAAAAAGTTTGTCCATGTTCGACAGAGTGCGTTACTCCTACTCTCTGGCTTTAGATACACAGAATTGTCTGGCTCGCCTTTAATGTTCCCAGTTTGAAGTTAGCGCTTTGGGTGGCCACCGGTGGCCTGTGCAAAGCTGGCGGCCGTGGTGTGAGGAGAAGGAGCTGAGCCAGCCCCTATGTCTTTGGCACTTGGTGGGTGCGCGATAACCGCTCTCATCCCTCATGCCATCGCGTCCGATGCTGAGAGGCCTCCAACGTGCTGGCCGGCGGCCCCGCTACACGCAGCTTCTGAGTTCTGTTCTCACAGAATCTGCACGCATGACGGATAACAAGATACGACCGCTGCTGGCTAGCCCGTCCGTAATATGGTTGTGAATTGTGAGACACCAAACGAAAAGCTGACCAAACGGTCAGATCAGTTCCATCTCGCGGCAAGTGGAACAACTCGTCCGCGGAGACCTCCAAGTCAGTCCAGAATGTTCGCAATCTCACAGATGGACCACCGACCACTGCCAACAATGTATAGATTAGCATAAGTGCAGACCTTCTTGAGGTGCTTATAACGACAAACAATGGCTTTGAATATGCAAGTGGCTCAGCAAGAACGGTGTTGGCAGTGACAGCGCAGGGTATTTTTAGCAGCCAGCCCAAAGCCCCAGGAGAGCAAAACACATCTTTGAAACACATGTGCCCAGTTGTGAAATAAGAGCTGACCTCGGCGTGGAATTTACCTGCGTTGCAAGCTGCCACTTCTTTAATTCCCATCTAACCTAATAGTTTTGCAGATTGGGAATACACAGTAACGACATTTACCATTTAACCCCTTTGTCTTTCTTTTATTTTTGAATTGAGTTGAATGCCTGGTTTCAATTTCTGCGTTGTATGAAACAGTGACCACCGCTTTGTGTGTGTGCACGTGCGGGTTTGTGTGCATGTGTGCGTGTGTGCGTGTGTGCTTGTGCACGTGCCTGCCCGTGTGTCTTTCCCTTCCCGGCTCTGCAGGAAAGCTGTGAAAGCCACACTGGTCCTGCTGCCTCTGCTCGGAATCACGTACATGCTGTTCTTTGTCAACCCCGGTGAGGACGAAATCTCCCAGATTGTGTTCATATACTTCAACTCATTCCTGGAGTCGTTTCAGGTGCGTTACAGGAGCGGGCCATCATCCGCTCTCATTACCTGTGCGTCCGAATGCTTCTCCTACCCAGAAAACCAGACAGTCAAAAACCCAGCCATGCCAATTATCTCGCACTAGTTGACCCTAGTTTTGCTCAGGTATAAGAGAAGGGGAATGGACCCAAAGTGGCCCATGAGAGTGTGTTCATTAATCAAAGTGATAAAAATATAAATTCATTAAACAAGAACAAAGGCCCATATGTGCCTTTCAAATGTCACTCAGCGCATAATGAGCCTGAAGTGGACCGGGCTCAGTGCCGCTCCTCTGGTCCCCCCTTCTCCTGCGGGGTGGGGAACTGAAACAAAGGGCCCGTAGGGATGAGCGCCGGGACAGGACACCATGCTTTTTAGCCATTGACATCACGCAGAACCAGGAGATCTAATGCCCTGTGTGTTTATTCCCTGGCTGGGAGTGAATGCCGTAGCGGAAGTCCTTTGATTTCGTCCGGGTGGCTGTGCGTATCGCTGAGTCTTTATTTTTCCTCTTTTTTCACTCTCTCCCCCTTCATTCAGGGCTTCTTCGTGTCTGTGTTTTACTGCTTTCTGAACAGCGAGGTAAGCAGGATTCACCCCCCCCCCACACACACACACACACTCTCCCCCATCCCCTTCCCTTGTACCCTCCCTCTCAACTGTCCTAAAAAAAATAAAAATAAAATAAAGAAAAAAGGGTTCCAATCGATGCACCTATCCTAAAATGCAAAGCAGGTGAATGTGGGATTGTGGGGATTCTGACTGACACTTGATTATAGGAAAATCAATAGGATCACATTGGCCTACCCAAGGTGACAACCCTTCAGGGTCAACAGCTGTAGAAATGTCACCGCATAAAATATTCATGGATGGTTGCATTACCAGGGATTTACAGAGCATCACTTTTTGTGCTTTAAAAAAAAAACTCCATTAACTCTGAAGAAGTTAACTCCGAGAAGCCAGTGGTAATTTTTCAAAGCAGGAAGGTGGAGTCATAGTCAAGATCTCAAAAAGGGAATCCGATTCTAGACAAAAAAACAATTTTCAAGACTGCCCCAATAGAATACACATAACAGATCATCATTTTTGGAACTAATTAATAAGACTGGCTTCATTTAAGATTACGTATTAAGATTAAGAATTTAACTTAAAATTGTAATTCATAAATAAAATATAGCAAATCTAATTACCATACTGGCCGACGGGTACTGATAGGAGACCAATAAAGATGTACAGCCTGCATCAAAAATAATGAGGAAAATTAATTGGATAAATTCAAGACAGGGCATTTAAATCAAATACAAAACCCTCCTGGGTATTTGTAATTGACTAGGCTAATAGAGATATTTCACATACAATGTTATTTTGAAAACAAAATCATATTGTGCCGTTGATTAACATCATTAACATCACATTCTGGATAACAACTGCCATATATATATATATATATATGCCCACATTCATATATGTATTTGGATGGTTGTATTAAAGCCAGGTGCCTAGTTCTGCAGCATGTGCAGATTTTTTATCCACCTTAAGCATTTAATTTTACTAGTTCTGCTTTTTCTCTCTGTAATGAAACCATTAACATAGCATTAGCTATTTTAAGAGAGCTCTCTGGATTTCCTGCAGAAAATAAAGTCCTACCTGCAGTGTATATTTAGATAGAGAGAGGGAGAGAGAGAAAGTAATATGTATATACTGTATATATATTTCACGGACATAACTACATTCAATATTTTTAATTTGGTCCAAACCAGGGACAGACTGACAGAGATCGATGTAGATATCCTCTTTGTCTATGTAGGTATTCTAATCGCACTAAGTTAGGCTGCCAGTAATTCTTCACTGTCCAGAAACAAAATAATAATTCTCCTGATGAGAGACGTAGACGCCTTCATTGGACAGGTTCAACTTTTACATTTGTAATTCTTGCCCACCAATGTAGCATGTCAGAAGGACAGAACATTGTCCTTGTCATTGTCAGGGTTTCTATTAAGCAACAATCGATAATTAAAATATTTTTCAGTTTATAAAACCTTTCCCAAAAAATTTCATTTGAATCTTCAATTTTATAGAGATTGACGTTGTAACTATAGACACACCACGAGCTCGAGCACATCAGAATCTAGGTTTTTGCTGTCATCTGCCTATCATTGGTATATATCGCAAGGTTTAAACCCGACAGAGCTTGTTAAGTACACCGATGAACAAAAGACATCTTCTGCGGCTTTTCAGCAGAGAATTATCAGAATATTCCTTCCCTAAAAAGACACCCAAACACTTTTTTTATTACCATTTGAAGATTGCGTTAAATGTGCATTATACTTTAAATTTAGAGCAACGGCCATTTGCTCCCCTTCACTCTCCTTGATTAAATGAATATACGGCCTGTCCAGATGTGTTTCCTGAAATCCATTCCACCTAATGAAGCGATTGAGAAGCATTTCAGGATTTCCATTACAAACTGTTTCAAGTCTGTATCATTTTACATTGTATTTTTAAAGGAGAATAGAAACCAATGCATATCAGAGGACTTGATCTATGAAGAACCCATTAAACTATAAATTATTCATGTTTGAACAAAGCGAGGGGGAGCGACCAACCGAATAGGAAATGCACGGGGCAGGGGTGAAAATGCGTTCCTGGTCCTTTATTGCGGTGAAAATGCGTTCCTGGTCCTTTATTGCGGTGAAACAAAACGACCTTGAAACAAGTAAAGAAAACCCAGGTGCTGCTATACAGCACACCCAGGCAGCCAAACAAGGCCACTCTGTTCGCACCAAATGGCCAAATTCCAATGGCCAATGCTAGATCCTCTGACATTGCAGGGGTTGCGCACAAATCAGGTTCTTAAACAAAAAGCAGGTTTCTCAGTAGGAGGGTTTATGAAGAATGCATGGTTGCATTCGCTCAATTCAGCCTTAGCTTAGAAGGCTACACCCATCTCTACTGATTAATGCATCTCACTTTCAACTTTTAGAAATCTGTGTGTATGTGCTGTACATTTCTGGGCATTTAACGTTTTCTTCTTTTGGTCTGTTCAGTATTGCCAGGATGACATTGATTCAGAATAAATAGATAAACATTTTTGATGTGTTCAGGACTCAGAGGAAACGGTCACTCGTAGTTGTCTGACGGTGAAACGCGGTGTCACGTTTTCTCCCGCAGGTGCGCTCGGCTGTTCGGAAGCGTTGGCACCGCTGGCAGGACAAGCACTCCATCCGGGCCAGGGTGGCCCGGGCCATGTCCATCCCCACCTCGCCCACCCGGGTCAGCTTCCACAGCATCAAGCAGTCCTCTGCTGTGTGAGAGAGTGAGACCGGCCGCCGGACCTCTCCTACACCAACCCCCGCCCGCCCCAACTCCCCGCGCACGTGTACGCGCCGTTCTCCCCTCCTCACCGCTCCTCCGGTGAACGCAGCTACGGTGCAAACAGGGTACACTCTTTAAACAGAATTGCCACATGGAGACACAAACACTGGAGTGGAAATTCCTCACAGTCCGAACCTGTAGACAAATACAAAGAGACGTGAACAAAGAGGAAGTGTGTATTGTTGGGTGGGCAAGGGGCCAATGAGGGTTAAAAAAAGATTGTGATATCATAACACATTCTTTTGCATCTTTTCCAAGCATTTCTGATAGGCCTTTCCAACAACACTCTATGAGATAATGCCCTGTTATTACAATAATTTTATTTAAGCTATCCCACATCACAAATCCGATTATTTTTGTTACCATGCAGCAACAACGACCAGAAAAATCTATGCAAGGAGGGTCTGAGAAATGTAAGTGAAAACAGGTGCAGTCTGGGTGCCCATGCATCACATTAACCGGTGTTCTGGGTTCCAGCTGGATACCTCCAGGAAATTTACTGAACCAAATGATTTCTTTACTCTTTTTCTTCGTTACTTTGAGCACTTTCATATCTACTATTATAACGTTTGCACAAAATCTGACGCCATCGGTTTCCCTGCATGACAGGGCTGTCTCTGCTCATTGATCAGGTTTTCCCCATTTGTTTACCAATGTGACTCCTTATGGCGCATTGTATTTAATGAAATGTCTCTATGATAATGTGATAGATAGATAGGTTCCTCTCAATGTTTGGCTGAATATCTGTATCTTACAGTAATTTGAATAGTTAATTGCAAAAGGATATTAGTTACCACACACCACAATAATGGGTAACTCACCCAGAGTACATGAATGCCCTCGTACCTGTTCTTGCTTGGTTACCACACAAAGCATTTTGTCAGATCTTAAAATCTGAATCAGTCCGAATATGGACTGAGTTTCATATGTCCAGGATGCCAAAAAACCTACTGAAAGTTTTAGAAGGCAGCTTGTTTGTGGCGAGGAGGGTACAACACCATTTGACAGCCCATAGACCAACCACGATGGCTTGAAGGAAAAAAAATCACAGCCGAAAGTCATTTTTACTTTTTTACTCATTTACTTCATTTTTATTAGAACGGGAGGCCTTTTCCAGAAACAGATTTTTTTGGGGGGGGGAAGAGAGGCGTTTACGTTCACAATAAAGGGCCAGGAACGCATTTTTTTATGTTATGCTCTTTTAAAGACATTCACTCAAAAGGGCCTGTAGTCCAACATCAGCAATTAATTTCTTGCTTGTTTGGCTTAGAGGAGTTTAGAGGCGCACAAAAAGTATCACCATATCACATCAAACAAAACTTAATATTTTCAAGGAAAACTCAATTGCCAAGCACATCTATATTATTATATCTCATTATAAGCTCAGTTTACATTAGGCCTGTATCTCTTAGTTTATTGTTGCTGAGATTATATTAGATATAACAGGATGGTAACCGTCCAGGAATTACCAGCATTATCCCAAGTTCATAGCATAATGTGTTTTTTTTTCGTTTTTCTTGCATTATCTATATATAAATTTTTCGAAGGACAGCCGTGTGTAACCTTTTCCAGTTAATTTCGTAATTGGCATTGATCTGGAAATTTTTCCACCAATCATAATTTTCCATCCCAACGATGAACATAGAACAGAACATTTCCATTCCAATCATGAACATACATTGTAGAGAATTTGGTTCCCTGGTAACACCTCAAGTACAGCTCAATGTTATTTCTAATTCCCCGATCCAGAGCAGCTTACGTACATTACTCATTTATAAAACTGAACATTTACTGAAAAATGTCATTAAGTTTGACATTAGACAGAAAGTCAAGTTTAAAGTCTTAGCCAGTACATCATTGTTTTATCAGATGGTTTTCGACAGGTGAATCCACAAGGTTGTGTGTGTGTGTATATATATATATATATAAGAAGTGTTGGTGTAGCTAACTTGGCAGCTATATTTCAGTCATCTGTTAGCGCAACGTTTTTATCAACACACACACACTCTATGCTTTAATTAACCGATCACCTTTTGAAATAACATTGAATATTGTTAACAAGGTTAATCTGGGTGTTTAAAATAATATAACCATAAAATTTAAAGGTGATATGCTGTAAAAACCTATTTAGTGTGACATTGGTAATTGTGACGCTAAAACCCTTTCACTACACCAGCTTCAGCAGAATCTTCTTTGCTTTCGTTTAAATGACAGGTTTTTTTGTGGAATTTTGCAGCAGTTGTCATAGTATCAACAGTGACTCTAAAATGCCCTCTCACGGTATGTCCTTTGTAATGATGTGTGCGCAAGCGTGCTGCACTGGCCAAGACACATGCTCAAAGAAACGAGGAGAATTTCAATATAATTCCCACTTAAAAGCACCCCATTATTACCATGTAACCCGTAATCACGTTCAGCTGAATGATGTGGCCACATTATTTCGGAATAACAATCGCTCTTAGGACAGAATAAATAAATAGCCTTCTCGGTTTCCTGACAATATAGACTTAAATATACACAGTTTGGACCAAAAAAAAAAAAATCTGTGAAGAAATGAAGAAAAACAACACAGGTTTAATCCTTTAGAGAACGGGAGAAACGCATTTGATCCCACTTTACTTGTTATCTCTGGAAATGAGCAGTGGCTGACAACAATGATAGGATAGCGTGCACAATGCTGCCACATCCTGTGCTGTTTTAAAAGAGCCACGGGCTCCCAAGAGGGCTGGAACTATGCGCTGGTTTTGATACCCAGACTTGGATCCCAACAGGGAGTCAGGTTTTTATTTGGTTTTCGAGTTTTTCTGTGAGCTTTGTAATAACGCGGTCCGGGTCGGTCTGGTGCCGAACCTTTCGGCAGTGGATTTTTGAAACTAAGATAATGACTGCAAACCTCCGGCAAGCCGTTGTGTTGACGTAACACGAAATGTTTGGGGCTTTATTAGCCGCTATTAGACCATGTCAATTTAACAGATTTTCTTGCACTCCCCAACACCAAAACAATGGAGGATTACAAGAGACACCATTGTAGCTCGCAGACAGCATCAATATGGAGAATAATTTTCATCTGTTCCGGAGTAACAACTAAGACATCGAATGGGGACATTTTGACAGTTGTTTGACTTTCCATTAAAGCACCTTAGAGCTATGCTTATAAGGAGGCTATATGGGTTTGAAAAAAGCATGGCGGCACTGAGAAAATTGGATACCAGAGTGTTAAAATGTCAAAGTAGGTTGCTCTGCCTTTGACAGTCTACAGAACTGAGACCATACACGCAGGCCTATATCACTGATGTTATTTAGGTTTTGCTTACTGGCTAGAAGAGCCAAAGCCTTTTTTATGCGTGTGTTCCAGTTTTAGATTTGTTTGAATAATCTTTTAAAGAATAGCTAAAATAGAAGCCATAACAATACTCAGATATTTTTTCTCGCTTTGTCAGAAAACAAGCGTATGAAAAAAAAAGAAGTTTCCTTTTACTCTCACTGTTTTACTTTAACACCCCACACCAAATGTGGGTAGAATGCATTGGCCAGGCAAACAGCTTCAGCTAGAAACCGAAAGCCCCATTAACAGGCGTTTTGTAGGGGCTGATAGACAGCTTAGAGGTGGGTCAAAATAGCATTTCCCAACATAGACCTGACGGTCAGGTTTTACAAGTGCGCGCGAAATGGTAGGCTTATGCTAAAGTTGTGGTATATCTTCTAACTTCAGTTACAGCTATTACAATTTAGAAAATTGCCTCAGCTAATTTCAGCAATATTTCCTCCCCTTGAAAATCCCATGGCATCTTCTTGACTAACCTAGTGTGATTATTCGCATTTATAAAGTTGAAGTGCAGTCATTTAAATAATGTCCAATACTCAGGACAAATAACAGGCGAGAAATTTTGTTTGCTCAAGCTATTTAAATCTATGAAAAGATATTTATCACACAGATCTGATTATGCGACCCTAACGTTCATTTACAGACCTGTGGCTGCTTTTCTGCTTTTCGTTGTTTCTCCGCTCTCCATCTTGCCACCATCCATGCAGTAAGTAGGTAAGGTGGAGTAAAGGTAAAATAATCTTTATTTTAACTCAGTTCATATCATAAAATCATAAAGTTATTGGTTAGACAATTTTTTTAGTTTACCGTACAACCAACTATGTATATTTGCAGTTATTTGTTTGGTTACTGGTACGGCTTTAGCCCACCGAGAAGCTAAATGTGAGGAAAGTAGAGTTCGGAAGCCCATTAAACATGGCCTGCTTGTACCAATAACTGTTGTGTAGTCACAGACATGGAAATAAAGGAGTCGGGTTTCCTAG
Organism: Hiodon tergisus; assembly: GCA_025775045.1. NCBI lineage: Eukaryota > Metazoa > Chordata > Actinopteri > Hiodontiformes > Hiodontidae > Hiodon > Hiodon tergisus. The sequence continues at coordinate 40,500 of JAOVYW010022179.1, read as the reverse complement.
TTTTTAAAATAGAGAAAACAAATAATTATAAGAGTGATTTATTGCACTAATACAAGGAAATGAAGTGACGTAAAGGACCCATTCATCAAAAGCGTGTAGATGTGTAAAACAACCACACAACATCACTCTTAAAATCTGAAAAGAATGAACTTCTCTGAAAGGGTTCTGTCAATGGTCCTCGTCGTGAAAATGGTATCACCTAAGAAAGCCGTGATGCCGTTTTTTAAGGAAATTACATATTTTTAAAAAGTGTATTATTTTCACATTTATCAGATGTCTTCTAAGCCTCAATATGTGTCTCATATTTGGTGTTCGGCAGTCGTCCTGTGTACTACTCGAGGAGTTAGAAAGACCACGGACAAACTGTGAGGCGGAAATTAAACGGAGGTTGTTTGTTCATAAATACAGGTATCTCCCAGTTATTTTCACACAATGATGTAGAACCATGTTCAGACCTCATTGCAAAATGCGTTTTTAATGATATTCGTCCTCATTCACTTCTCTTGGGAAAAAGACGTAACTTTGCTGCAGTTTCACGCATCCCGTGCGTTGTTGTTGTTACAAAGCTCTTTGTTGTGGAATATCTAAAATAGTCAAACAGCGCATATTGATTTTTACAATAGGTTTTTTTGCAATAGGTTCACAAAACAACCCTGAATCATTGTACGACTGGCATAGAAGCCGCTTGTCAATAGCAAGGCCTTTCCTCGGAGACAATCCATTTTTTAATGTTTTGCAAGGTATTGAAAATCTTGGGGTCCAACTGCAATTTTGAAGGGTGCACAACAATCGAGTCTGTAAATGAAATTTGACGCACAGGTTTCATTAACGGTACTGCTGTTCAAGTTGTTATTGGGGATGCAATCACCAATTACACAAATATTTCTGTGCTCACCTTGTATTCATTGGCTAATGTGTGGAGGTTGTTTTTTTTTCTTCAAATTTGTGGCTGTTGTTTCAACTAACCTCCTAAGATGGTTGTTGAAGGTTGTCATTTTCAGTTTAGTTGCTGTTTTGTTTCCTCTTGGAATCTAAAATTTGTAAAAGGCCCCACCCGTCGTCTGCAGATATGGATTGATCACTAAAATAATGGCAATTTCTGTTCTTTTTTCAAAGTAGGCTATTTTTCTTGTATCTGTTGTGTCTGTGGAAATAGAACATACGTATTTAATTTAATGTTTAACTTCACATATTTAAGGGTACCGTTCATGGGGAAATACAGGGTCACTTTGTGAATAAATAGAAACCAATTTTGTTCAAAATGTGTCTCCAAAGTTTTAGTACAGTGGCTAGCTAGATTTTTATTAATCTGTAATATATATGCTATTTGTTTAGATTTTTGTATTATTATTTCTCTTTTGCTTTTGTTATTTTGTGGGACAAACTTGCAATGTTTCCTTCCTTGTTTCAATTTCAATATTATCAAGAAGAAAATTTTATTTATTAACTTGATGGGGTTTTTTTGTTCTTTCTTTTTCTATGTTATATATTTGAAAAGTAAAAAAAAACTATTGTACATACTTTGTATTTAAAAAGCAAAGAGGCAAACACGTATATGAAGACATGAAATACTGCTTATTAAACTGTGCATTAAAATTTGTTTTTCTAAATAACTACAAGGGAGTTGTTTTCATTCATCCACGTTTTGTATTAGTGGATAGAAGTTTATGTATCCACCTAGTGTATGTGTGTGTTACATATTTAAGCAATGTGGATGTCTAACCATCAGCAGGATGAACAAACCAGAACAATTATTGCTGCCTCATTTCTGTTACTACCAGGAACCAACCTGTACCAGGCTGAGCTGGTTCTTGGTTGTTTTCCATTGCCATGGAACTGGAACCAGGCAAGGCTTGATTCACAGGCAAAACGGCTGATAACTAATTGGCTTTTGTATGAATTAGCAGTTTCTCGTCGGAATTTCCCCAAAAAATTAAAAAATGTAAATATAAGAAAATGACTATACCTATATGATCATCAAATAGCCTCCTGTCATAGAGTTCTGAATATGTTTTATAATAATCCAAAAACATTAAAACATTGCTCTCAGCCTTCCTCACTGTGTCAAAAGCCTTGAATTATTAGTTTATCATACTGCTTTAACCTTATGCATATTCATGGTATAGGACTGTTGGTTTACCTGCCCGCTGAGAGCAATATCAACGCGCGACAAAAATCACAGATCCTTAATCCCTCATTGAGTTGTTACAGTTTAGTCTTTTATCATCATCATCATCATTTCGGCTTTTCCCTTGTTCAGGGGTTGCCACAGCGAATCAAATTTCTCCATTTGTTTCTGTCGTGGGTGTCTTCCTGCGACACCCTGGCCTCTTTTAAGTCGATGCTTGGGCCATGTAGTTCCACAGCGGTCTTCCCCGCTTCCGTTTTCCTGGGGTTTTCATTCCGAGCATTCTTCGTCTGACCT
>JAOVYW010022179.1:18920-37975 GCA_025775045.1 Hiodon tergisus | reverse complement strand
ACCTCTACAGTTTAGCCTTCTATAAGCTACAATAATGTATAAGGTGAATTTTTTTTATTTTTGGTGGCATGAAAATTGGCGAATAGAGTGAGCGAGAATGCTCAAAAGAGCAACAAACAAGTCGGTGTGAAACCCGTTATGACTATCGAGCTTAGAGGCTATCTTAGCTAGCTTAAGGAAGACTTTGTGTTGCTTAGCAACAGCGCTTTATTTGCCAGCACTTCAATAATATGGCTATATGTTAAATGTCTGGAGGATACAATCTAATTATTTTGCTTAATAATAAAAACGTTTTTTTTAATGATGATGTGTGATACTGTTTTAATATGCAGTAACAGTTTTATAAAGGCAATACAGCGCTAAGCTGGATCACCGGTGGAGAGGGTCAGCAGTGTTGTGGACACCAAGTGCCACGGTGTCCACATCACTGAGGAACTCACATGGTCAGTCCACATAGATGCCGTTGTGAAGAAGGCTCACCAGTGCCTCTTTTTCCTGAGACGGCTGAGGAAGTTTGGAATGAACCGCCACGTCCTCTCACTGTTCTACACCAGCACTGTAGAGAGCATCCTGACTTGCTGCATCGCTGCCTGGTACGGCAAATGCACCGCCGTCGACCGCAAAGGGAAGTCCGAACAGCACGGAGGCGGGCTCCCTCTAGAATCATGAAAGCAAGAGTTCAGATCAAGGCATTAAATATTTAAATACTTAGAATTGTTAGGCAAGGCAATCTTTTTCTGTGCTTCCATTTAAGTTTAGTAAAATTACACTTATTGTCAAATAAATGTATTTAAAAAACATTAAATAATTGCCTTAAAATCTCCATAATAAGCTTCCTCTTTGTTTATCCATATTAACAATTAAGTATAGCCATTTATTGATCTCAAGAGTTGAATGTCGTTTCAAGTTAACAGTATCTGGAAGTTATGCTGATGTAGTACATTAATATTGTTGGAAAAAAATACTAACGACACATTGGATGCAAATGAGGGCCTTTGTCTAAACGATCAAAACAAGAGATAAAGTATGTTGATGCAAAATTTGTGAATTGAATTACATTAAAATGCATGGTTATAAAAAGCAAAATGATTTTGATTAAGGGAAGACATGGGGATTTTTCTTGTGTTTATTGTTGTTATTTATGTTTAAGTTGTTTCTGTTAAAATTTTACAAGTTAAACAAGTTGTTTAAATTCTTATTTTAGTCCTCAGTCCTGTTAGTCTCACTATTTGGCAAGTCTCACTATTTGGCAACAGATGGCAGGATCTCAGTCCTCAGTCCTGTTAGTCTCTCTATTTGGCAAGAGATGGCAGACCCTCAGTCCTCAGTTGCTGCCAAGAGACTAACAGGACTGAACAAAGAGGGGGCATGTTTACCCGAGGGTCACCGGGACGCTATCCACCAAAGATTTATGTTTCACTGTTTGCTGAAGTGCTAGTTCACGCCACACGTGATCATAAGCTAGCTATTGTAGCTTTTAAAAATAACTTTAGAACATTAAAGGTTAATTAAAGGTGAAATGTTTTGCGTGAATCGTTTAAATGCTAAAACGCCAAATCCTGCCAATTTTTTGGGCCATGTGATATAATGTGAGTGCTGCATAAATTCCCGGTAAAAAAGTCCTGAGAGGGCCATTTCTCATCGCGACAGAGTTATATTCAGACCAGCTATTTTTGCTTTTAAACATAATTTGATTTGGTTAAATTGTCTGAAATGTTCCCCATTAATCATTTTAATAATGGCATTGCATAAAGTGTGCGGAGGTGACACTGCATGGTTGCAAAATATTAAAATAATAAATATTCATTAGGAATTAAATGATATTGTCTGGGCTTCTTCATGAATTTTCAGAGAACATGGATATTGTTGGCTGCTATAGTCAGATGTGTCGTGATTTTGTCATTTCATTGTGAGCATGTCTGTGCGAGCGCCCTTCTGAAGTAAACAGTTGCTTTAGTCCTGAGCACAGCTTCTGTTCTGGGCAATCAAATTGTGTCACATGGAACTTTCGTCACTGTGCCCCCCTCGGATGGACATGTGGATCTGTCTGTATAGAAAGGGGATCAGAGGGTAGGATGAAGGACGCTATTTGTCCCGCGTCAGCAAGTGCTCGTTGCAGTGTTGGAGCGGAAATCTTCTGAACGACGGTACGAGAGCCATCGATAAATTCAAACTCTTCCGGTTTTTTTCTCTCGATGTATTCAATGCACTACATCGATAAAAAAATATTTGAAATATCAATACAAATTTTCACATGTTCTATTGGTTCCCATCGGTCATTTAGTCAAAGGAAGAACTCATTATCTGTTGGCTCCACCAGTAGTCTGCTTGCAGTCCCTTAAATAAAACTAATCCAGCTTTTTTTGATGCATCAGGGCTGGCAACGGCACTTAAACAGATGGCCAACAAGAAATAATTCAACAATTCGCATTTTTTTAATGGTTTTTTAGTGGTGTTTGCCACCCAGTCCCATTTGGACAGTATCCTAGTTCGGACAGCGTTCTGGTTCGGACAGCGTTCTGGTTTGGACAGCGTTCTGGTTTGGACAGCGTTCTGGAACCTCCACCAAGGACTCTGAGCATTGAAGTCCTCTCATTTGCTCTCACTTGAGGTCTGCCTTTCCGTGAGATTGGAATCATTGCGTTGTGAGTTTCTCTCCTCCTGCAGAAGCATTCGAAACAGGGATTAAAGAGTGATCCATGAATGCAGTCTCCACATAATGTCCCAGGGCTGCTGGCAATCCTCCACCATGTAGGTAGGGGTAGGACTTAGTAAAGTCTTACTACAAGGGCCGCACTGATTAGTGTGCCTCCCATGCCCAGGAATCAAACAAAACAAACAGCCAGAGAGCAGCAATCATTTATATTCACAAATGCATAATTCATACAACCCTTTCTCATCAGTCGCTGTCACTCACTGAGAAATTCAATTATGAGAATTGACTGGTGTTTATTAGTTAAAAATTGGCTTGGCACTTGGCTTCGATATTGTCATAAAAACTAGGTGTTTGTAGAAACAGCACACAAGTTTACAGTAAACATTATCTCATGATATGCTATAACATATATCTCACGATTGTCACACGCCTTTTTTTCCATTCAGCAGCATACAAATGACATACTTTGGTTGACACTATGTTGCCACGCAGTGAATAACATTAAAAGTTGAATATCGACACTGAATTTAACACTTTGATATTTTAAAAGATTTGCTTGGTTAGAAGATGCTCTTATCTAGAGCAACACCTCTCACAATGTATTCAGAATAATATACACTGTATCAACTAAATTATTCCTATTTTGAAACCGTCCCAACTTGAACATGTTTAAGAGGGAAACAGAATGCATTACTTGTCTCTTAAACATAAATGTAGTGCCCCCTTTCCACATCGAACGTAGTGGTATCTTTCCATACATGCACCTACCTCACCACCATCCCCTCCTTCTGTAAAATGCCACTTTCCATAAATGTTTGAAAGGCAGCTCCATGCCTAATTCTCTGTATCATTAAGTGGGTTCTATGAGGGATATAACCCACAGAAAACAGAGATTCGACCCATGCCATGACTGTAAATGCACTGTTTGTTCCCTCTCTCCGCCTCACACATGCATAGGCTAAGCCTTCGTGCAGCTTGACGGAGGACAGCCCAATTGTTAGTGCCCAGCTTTCGGAGCACGAAAGGTAAAGGACAGTTCAGAACCCTCAGAAATCCTCACTTAAGCCCTGCCAGAGTCACTGGTAACCCTCACAACACTCCCTGGTTATTTTACTCTCCAGGGTGAAGGTGTTCCCTCAGACACACACTTACTTGACGTCAGAGGGCCCCTGCAGAGGCTACACTGGGAGGTCTTGGTGTTTCACTGGCAATCTGATCCAGCTCAACTTGTGTAACATGGAAAGTGTCTGCTAAGAGACAGACGCATGTAAGGAAATCACCTTGGCGACAAAATCCTTATTCAATATCCTGCAAAATGAATGCAGAAAAGAGGCCACGTTTATTTTCCGATGTCGGGACAGTGACGTACCACCACGCAACAGATCATGGTCATAGATGTTCAGTGTTCCTGTGCTGGTCTGCGTCAGGACCATTGACCGCTTCAATCAATGCGGAGAAACGTTCTCACAGTCCATCCGGCAAGATTGAGACCAGCCTTTCAATGCGCAATCAACCGCAGACAAACTAAAACAGACTGCTGTTTGGATCTCGAATCAGAGAGTAAAATACCAATCTCACCACAAAGACGCCAACTGACAGGCTTTTGGCGACGCACACTAAACGAATAGAATGCTTCAATCAGCAAAGTGGCTCCCATTCGCATTGGCCTTCATGTTTCATTTGATAACCAGCTACTATTTTATTTTAAGGCATATAGAGGAGGACTTGGTTAACAGCAAAGCGAACAGTTGCTACTGATGTTCAGGAGAACAACAACAACAAGTCCCCAGCATATCCCTCCTCCCCTTCATTTGTCAGCTGTGGAAATGTCAAACCTACCTTGCAGGGGCGGTTAACATATTTTCATATCCACATGACTGCAATGAATCACCTCAAGAAGAGAAAATTTCACACGACCCATAGCTGACCTGCCTGTTGAGGGTGATCTCAACCTCTCTGTGGGAAATTTGCCAATGGTGCTCTGTTGACCCCGTATTTGACCACTGACATTGAGCAACAGTTTCAAAAACAGATGGTGGAGACGCATTGAACGCTGGTTTTCGAGTAAAGCAATTTAAAAATATTGATTTTTAAAAATGCAGGCCTTGTATATGGGGTCCACGTTACAATCCTTTGTGACATTCCTGCAACCCCCGATCACATCCGATAACACTAGATACCCCTGGCAAGCTACTCAACTGTGTTGGAAATCATTCACCAGCTGGAACCAAGGACTTGAAACCACACTCAATCTTAGAGACGCCTGATTTTCCCATTCCACTCCATCCCACATAAAAATCTCAACTATTTTCCCACCGTTGTCGTTTTCATAAATCCAGTTAACAGTAACAGCTATTGTGTGTTCGTTTAGCCGAACTATTTCTGCAAGTTAGTTTGTCCTCCATTCAATGACGTCACCTTGTGGCAAGCAAGTGTACTACGCGTTGTAGCCGCCTCCTCAACTCAACAACAAATATGAGTGACATCTAAACTGACAAATTCAACACCCTCCTTTTCCCATCCCCTCTCCCTTCCCTTGGATGGAGGACAAAAACTATTACAGCACAGTTCCTACTGTCCGTTCCATATTTACCCAGGTATGCTCCATCGTGGAGAAAGTTCCAGTCCTATCACTCTCTAAATTCCTTCCCTTCAAATCTCTTTCCCTGACATTTTTCCATCTTCTTACACTCTTTGTCCAAAACAGGACTAAGCCACAATATTATTATTCATCATGGGTGCATTTAGGGATAACTTTTGCCAAATTGGGCTCTGCAGGAATCCTCTGTATCTGTAATATTTCTGATATACCTATCACAGTTCGCCATGAGAATGTCTTTTTTGTCTTCGTCAAGTGTTGGTGAGTTCTTTGTCCACTGAGAGAGATTGTGTTTGAAACGTTTGTATGGCAAAACTGTTTTGAATTCTATTGTCTGTTTATCAAAGCAAGAAACGAAGTATGTTGAAAATGAGTGCCTATTAATTTTGTTAGTTTTGTTGTGGTGTTCGGAAGTCTTAATTCAAGTCCTCCAGTTCAAGGAGAAAATCAGGATTAAAGAGACAGGTGTATATAACCCAGCAATCAATCTGGTTCAGCCAATTGACTAGTCTAATTGTTTTTTCTCTTTTGTTTTTTTCTGTCAGGTTAAATCGAGTGGGAACCGATCGACCTTCAACCCTGCTGAGGTTTGCACCAAATGGTCAAAAGATGGGTTTGAGGATCAAAAAGACTAAAAGTCAATTAATCAATTAATCCAAGCATTGCCGAGTATTGTTACCAGCCCTGGGAAGGTCTCCCTTTTCATCACAGTCATTGAAGTCCAGCTGCAATGACTCATTGAATGGTGCATTCAAATAAAAAATAAAAAATAAAAATATTTTATACAGCTTTAATTGAAAAGTGAATGTTTTTAATGTATGCTTTGCAAAAAAGCATTGCGCTCTTCAAGACAAATTTGTAAAAACTTTTTTGTCTCCCAGTATTAACCAGGATTAACCATTTTTAAGTGATTTTTTAAAAAAAAATTCTCTTTTTGCATCCACATTTTCTCCATCTCGTCTCAATATCTGAATTAAATAATTACATTACTTAAGCGCAAATGGAGTTGTGTCATGAAATAGGCTACACTTCGGTAATGACCTCTTTTTTTGTGGTAATAATTACAGGCAGGTGTCAACAGGGGTGATGAGGAGAGGTGGATTTGTGGGCAGACAAGGTTGGCCTGATGACAAATGAGACTAGCGGGATTGCTTTCATCACGTAAGTAGACAAAGAGCCATCAAGTCGATTACAGTTTCGCCACCACAAAAATAATATTTATAATATAATATTCACCAAAAACATAAGTTCAACTAAATAATCTATATCATTCAATTATTTCTTACATTTCGAAAAACACAACAGGTACAAATGTCAACAATATGACTGATATTTAGCTACATTTTCAGAAATTATTACTAATCTGTATAGAGAAATATGTAATATATATATTATATATAATACTTGATAGTGATTGATTCTAGTTCATGTCACTTTATAAGAAATGCCTTTTGGTATTTCAGCTATTTCTCAGCTCCCCTTTGTAAGTTGTAAATGATCTCATTAAGGATTTATGCCAGTATATTGATCCTTAATTCAATATTTCTTTTTTGACTCTTATTTGTGCAGTGTCAATTAAATTTCTGTCGAACTGTTTAATCCTTACATCTTAATTTACGGTCAGAAAACCGTTCAAAAGCCAATACCAGTTGTTTTAATTTCTTTCAATTAACATACAAACACCACATGAGTTGTGCTCCTTGTGCAACATCCCAAATCGTTAGGCTGCCGATCTTCAGCCATACCACCTTTCAGCAGGTGACGGCTTTCACTTTTCACTCCCCGCTCAATCGCAGCAGGACCTGGAGGATGAAGAGTTGCTACCAGCAGCATGATGAACAAGTGTCCCTGTTGCGGTAATGAGCGGCCTTCTTAGAATAAATCTGGCGAGATACCGAGAAAGCTAATAATACTGCATGGTAGATTTCCGACAGCTCCTGGTCAGACTCGAAAGTCACAAGTTCTTGTATAGGCGTCAGTTCTAAAGAGTTAACATTCTGGGGGCTAGAAAGATCAGATGTGCCCAAAATATAATAACAGTGAAACAACCCATCGCACTTCATCTCATCCATCTGGTTTTAACTCTGAAGACCACTCCTCGGCTCTGCTACCTTTTACAGCTTCTGCTAGATTGTCACATGGAATTAGCACAGGTTTTAGACAACTCCTCAACCCCCTCTGCGTTAGAAATAAATACAAACAGGGTGTGGAACCTGCAGACTTCTTATCGCTCGTATCAAACAGAGAAAACTTTTTGAACCTTCTTACCTCAGCTTGAACAATCAAAAGTCTTCTAGACTACTTGCCAAATTCATATGACAGAGAATTACTGATATCACAGCTTCAAAATGCTATTATAATTTCAAGATTTCAGGTCAGATTCAAAGAGAAAAGGCAGTGACTTGCAGCCAAACCAAACCCAAAGGGCTCAGTCAGTCCTACAGATCCTCCCATGGAAGCTATTTTAAACATAAATAAACTTGTGGGCCTGGTACAAACACAAAGCAAGACCCAGTTGGAGGTGATCAATCCTGTTGCTAGCTGAAGGTGGAGTAGAATCCACAATTGACCAGATCAATATAAGCAAACAATTATGCCCTTACAATCACATGATAACCAAGAGGGCGGTACACCTCGCAGCATTGCCAAGACTGCAGACAAGGCCACAGTTTTACTGCTGATTGGGCATTCTATTGGGGCCTCCTCCTGTCCAATGACCCTGACCAAAACATGCAATTCACTGCAAATAGGTCAGGTGAAGAGAGCTAATCAGACTGTCCCCTAAATACTCATAAAGGTGCAAATCATAAAGATTGCCGTCGCTATTTCCACTTCAAGGTGCACTTTGGGTATTGCCGTTTTAGATGATTGCAGGCAGACGAATGGACTTTCGCACGCTTTACACCAAGATTATGACCCTGGGGTCCATTTAAAGCACTATATGCCACCTAGAGCAGGCAACCTTTTCTTTATTGAGAGGAGCTCTCGCTTCTGGAGTCAAGGGCCCGGCTTGTGGGTTTTCCCAAACTGCAAAAACATGTTGTGGTTCCTAAAGGACACATCATTAAATTATAGAGCTGAATTACAGAGATGCAGATTATAACTGCTCCTGCAGTGTTGCTTTTTATGCACACAGCAACATTGACGCTTCACAATTGATGTTCCGTGGAACACCTGAACTAGAGAAATTAGGTGGTAACTTTGGCATTTGCCAGGACTAAGCAAAGTAAAACTATCACCATTTTCATTCAAAATGTTTACACTTATTATTTAATTTTAGTTTAGTTTAGATATCAGAAGACTGAGCTCTTATTAACGTATGAGCTTGTCTGGAATTTCTCTCTCTCTTCTAATTTCCGAAAATACTTTTGCCACAGATAATCTGCGTTCAGTCTTTTGTATCTATAGCATGAATCTTTTCTGAAATCGAAAGTTCACTGTCTGATAAAAATAATTTAATAAATAGTGAACACAGGATAGGATGCCCTTTTAGACAAAAGCTCTTTGTATCCTCATTGTCACCAAACCCAATGGCCTAGAAAAAAGAGCAATTATTTATTAAGGGCGTTTAGCCATGAATGGCATTTCTCTCTTGACTCTCCCCTGAAAGGCCCCAGGTTTCAGGTGCGGTGTAAAGCTGAAAATCTTCCTGTAATCATATACAGTAGCACGTAGCAATAGCTTCTGATGAATTAGGTGGTCTTGGGCGTCTTCTGTGTTATTTTACTAGTCTAAGTATCCTGAGCAACGCCGGTGTGTCACATAATGTCCTGGTTTTTCTGCAGATAGATGACCACAGTGCCATCATGAGGAACATGAAAGTATGCCTAATGAAGTATGCTTCATTTGAGATAGCTGTGTTGGGTAGCCAAGTGCGACATCAAACCAATATACTTCTACGTGAAATGTTTTCAACACGTTAGCATTGCAGTTTAATCACATAGCAAAAAAGGCTGAAAATGTCCTTATATTTATTAGTCCCTGGTGATTTGTAAATATAAACATTAATTAAGAAGAACTGTTGCCATGTTAAAGACAACTGCAAATGTTTCTCCAAAATGTTGTACACTTTTGTGTCAATTGTGAAGGAGCGTAATTACATTACTTCTCAGTTCTAATAAAAAATGTCATTGCTGGAGAAGACCTGCCTTTGTCTCTGTTCTCCTGCATTGGAATGGAGCTTTTTCAGCTTAGACCTCTGTGTGTGCTTATCAGAGACGCAGCCATGGAGTCAACATTAGACTAAATCTGCCAAATAGACATTTTTATTTCATTTATATTTTTTATATCACTATATTGGGGAGGGACATTTTGAGCATATTTTAATATTGGGGGGTTAGGGTGTTAAAGACAAGGATATTACGGCCCAGGTGCTTATTGACTTATTATCTGGCACTGTGTGGACGCTCAGGATGTTATTTGACACTGCTACATCAGATCCCAGTTTCGCAGAGTCACTAAGGGTCCGCAGGGATACGGACCAGTGTAGACTGGTACATTGTTGACCAACTTCTGGAGAACTTTACTGTTGTGAGCATTGACAGAGCAGGGGAACAAACACATTTGTGAACACATAGTGAAGTTAAAGAAAATACATAGAATATTATGAACCGTTCATATCAGTCATATTGTGTTCACATTCAGACATTCATCACATTTGCTGGTTTGAGTTTGGGCTTGTTTGTTATTGGTTAGTGGTGCCCACTCCAGCTTGGGTTGGGAAACTTGGGTTGTGTTAGTTATTAAATGTTTGAAACCGTTTGAGTTTAGTTTGCCCTGAAAGGGAGGTTTTGGTTCATGTAAGAAGTTGTTAGTTTCCTTTCCAGTTTGTACTTTTGTTTGTAGTTGTCTGTATGGTTTAATTTGAGTAATGTCCAAAAAAGGTGTAAACCCTGCCCCTCTTGGAATGAGCATAAAGGTATGCTTATCCCCATTCTGTCTCTCTTATGTTACACTTGGGGATTATTTTGTGCGCGCTTGTGTAGCTTATTGATCAGAGTTCCAGAGCCAATACTCGAAGCAGATGTACATGCCTTTTTATTGACTCTGGGTTTGTTTTGGGTTTTTTGCGTTGTTTAGCTCTGATGGTCTGTTACTGTCACAATGAATAAGGCCATCTACTCAATAAATAAACATGTTAATGTGCTTGCCGTAGCAGCTCGGCGTGATCTTTGCTAGTTAAATACTTAATAAACTGTAGCTTTGGCTGAGTCGTTAGGACACGAAAGAGGCGGGGGCGGATATGTTTTATGGATGACAGAAGCCTTACTAATTGTCCGTAGCTGGGGGACTTTCCATAATGGCTTTTTGCATTCTCGTTAGAAAGCTTTAAGGTTTATGCCAAATTAATGCTTGTGTGACTACCTAGCCTTGGTCTGACATGTGCACAGTTAAACGAGTCCCCTACTACGAAACCATTACCTCCAAACACTAGTCATGTTTGCGGAAAATTGCAAGAATAACATTTGTAACTATAATGGCCTCATTGTGGGATCATTACGTTATCCTTTGGATAAATACGTCAGCCAAATACGACATCGCACAAATGCATATGGCAGAATGGAGGGCAAATCCAGCCAACGTTCTGTCACGTGAGGTCTGAGGCTCGGTTACGGAGACTCGTGACCTTCTCCTTCTGAGCCTGTGCAGGTCACCTCAGCTCCTTTCACAGAATCCTACGAGCTTCTTTTTCAGATAGCAGGCCTGCATGGGAATATGACCCTGCTGAGGGGGCCGGCGGTGAAGGCGAAGAACCGTCGTTAAGTGACTTGACAATTCTTGTAAAAATGGTAAAGGCAACACAAATTGGGGAGATGGTAATGGAATGGTCCAGTTATTTCTGTCAAAGATGAGGTCCACGAAATGAGACTCTTTGTTGCTTTGCCATGGGAACATCTCTTGTTGGCTTGGCGCTACGCCCCCCCATGAATCCCACAATGCAGCCACTATGCTGGTTCTGAGGTAAACTTTGCGTTCCCCGCTCTTGGCAGTTAGGAGCATTTGCATCTGCCTTTGATTTGTTTTCCTGGTGAAAGGGGATGCAGAAAACGCCAGGCTTATGGTGCATGGTTAGTTCTGTCTGAATCAGGTTTCGTGTATGGCCTGTATATGCTTTCTCCACCAGTATTTAAGGTTGCGTGAATTCCTTTCACTAGTCTACATGTTACAGTCAGCCAATGGGTGGTAGTTGTCTGTTTATACGTTTTTTTTTCTTTTTTCTCCTCCTCATTTTTGTTCTCGTTTGGTCTAACTGAGCACGTAAAAAGTGAAATATTACACGTAAAAAGTGAAATATTACACGTAAAACAAGGAAATCTTGGGAAAGTATTACTGCAAGGCTCACCATGCGTTTGTTTATAATTTTGCATGATAATATGCAAACCTGAATGAATCACTGGCTTCATATCAGAAAAAGAAACGCAAAAGGGGGAGAAAAAATGTAATAAAACTGTCACAGCCTAATGGGAAACGGGTTTCAGGATACAGGATCTCTGAGTGAATATCAATCTGAGGCCTGCCAGTTTTCATTGAAGCAATGGCCCGACAAACATATCGGTTCTGCCATGACTGAGCGATAGTTTGTGATGATGAATGTCACCTGAGCAGGGACCTGTCATTCATCTGTGCCTCCCTGGCAGGCACTTGTCACTTGGAAACCTAGAAAGGATCCAGTACCCTTTGAATATGCATTTTGTTTAGATTATTTATATCTTTACATTTCAGCAAGTCAGTATCTTAATTGGATTGCTTTCGATTATGTTTTTTCTAAATAAATAACTACTATAAAATGTTATTTAATTAACAAACGTCCTATTTTATACAGTACATACACGCAGAAGTGCTACTGTTTAGTGCTACGCGTGAATCCATTAATTGGTGAACACTTATTATGCTCAACATTGTGTGAAGATACCCAGCATCATAAATCAGGACCTGATCGACGTGGGTGAGGCACTCATTATGCACAAAAACGTACTAAATAAAACTCAACAGACCAGGGATAGGCCTATTCCCTCGGTATAAAATAACTGCACCTCTGTCTTGTGTTCTGGACACCCTGAGTGGACGAATCAGCTACTGAATCACCTACAAAAAAACTTCCATCCCCGAGTTTAGTGAAGTCTATTTTATTTTTATTTCAGATCATTTATTTTTCCTTTGATTTTCATATTGATTAGTCCTTGCATTGATTCAAATTGGCAATGATTAAGCGTTGCATGAATGTTTGAGACATGGGAATTGTGTTTAATGTTTAATGCAACCATCTATCTCCGTTTACGTTTCATTACACAACACAATTTACCAGGAATTACCTGGGGGGCTGACTATAATTAAATTAATTGCGTATTTTAATGTGTGTGGACTGATATAACGGAAAATAAACACAAACAGATTGGTGCATCTTTCTGTTCTAAAGTAGAAAAAGAATAGAAGCTAAAATGGGCAGGGAACATAACCAAATTAGAGGTAACGATAACGATAACTGCTTTCAATATACCGTGGTATTAACTCTGGCATCCATCAAACCGCAAACATTTCCCTTATGCTGGCATTTTGAGTTTAACTGGAAATGTACATGAAAACAATATATAAAGTTTCTTGTATCTGCTGTGCTAACATAATGTCCTAAACACTTCCCATATGTGACCTATGCCACCTGGGCATTGTGTTGAAGATAACAAGGACGTAATTTTTCACTTTAGTACTTTATTCACAATTCTAATAATAGAGTTATATTCAAAACATTGATGGTTTTGGAAAGGCCTATAACTCAAAACATGCTCTGTGGTTCCAAAAGAAGGCCACGGTCATGCATTCAGAAAAGCGCCACTACAGGAAAGGAGCAGCCACAAGCAGTGCGAACTGAAACCGTGGATTTCTGAAATCTGTCTGAAAAAGAAGCGGAGAACAGTGGGATTTACTGCTAGTGCTCCTGCCATGTCACAGCAATTCGTCGTGAAAGATTCGATAACTCAGGTGACACCTGTTCGACCAGAGAATGGAACCCTCATATAAACGCCTGAATAAGCTATCTCCGCAGATGGAACTGCCCTGTTAGTGCGGCGCTGCAGACACGCGTGCTCTATGTGTAGAACTGGGGACAGTTCAGAAGTGTCCGGCACCTGAAACCCGAGTACCAGCTCCTGCTCGTCCTCCTAAGCCCCAGGCGTCCCGCCTACGACAGTGGAGCCATTTTTACGTTGGATTGACGTGTTTTTTCAGCCTGAGACGGAGAGGTGTGAGAAGGCAGAAGAGAGGCTCTGCTGCGTTGGCCCAGCATTGCAGGCAAAGAGAAGCTAATCGTGCGTTTTCCCCTTAAGTGATTTACTCTCACGTCCCCCAAAAGGCTTTCTTTGATTTCAGGCCTCAACACCTACCTGTATCCTGCGGCCATGTATCCTCTTACCTTGAAGCCTTCAGTTATTTTAACTTAATGCTATTTCGTGCAAACATTAACCAAGGGGCATATTTCTCCCATGGCATCTTGTGAAAGGGCATTATATTCCTCTAATCCTGAAAAACATGAATGTACGGATGGATAATGTGTTTTTTTTTTCTTCCCATATGTAATGTATTTGTAATGTTATTTTGGGGGGAGAACTGGAAGAAACCCACAAACTGATGGCTTTTTACATGTACTAAGATAAATATTGCTTTAATTATTAATTTTAAATATCTAAGAGACTGAAAGCTAAGCGATGTGATCATAATATTCCAGTGACAGACATAATCCTGTATTTCTCCTGTCCACAGATGTTGCGCCAGCATTGACCAAAGTAGCTATATGCGGGTGTATTTATGAGCCTTGCAGATCTAAAAGTGACCATGGCAGTTTATTAAATGAATTGCAAATTCAGTTTATTCAATAACAATTACAAATTCAGTTTATTCAATAACAATTACTACAAGTGTCCCACCGCTCTTGTCTGAGGGAGGGGGGGAAGGGGGGGGGGTTATACGATTATTCAATCCGATTTTATTCCTAGCAGAAAACCACAATTTGGATCTGCTGATTGTATTAAAAGCATGTGTTTCGTATCTAACACAATGGTAAAATTAAGGCAACGAAGACATTTGGTCAGAAACGCACGTCAGTGAACGATTCCAGGGCCCTCCCTCTAATTGGTTTGTTGCATTTCATTCTGTCATTTTACACCAGTTCATAACAAAAAGGCACTCATGTATTCTCTTATTTAGTAATCCTACCAACTAAACAGTTTGAAAAATGAATCCCAAATCTATCTATGTGAAAATACACCGTATAAATATATCCTTAAATCCCAAAATTCTGAGGGTTGTTAATTGTGTTTTTAATTTACATTCTAAACCCAGTCGTGTATTAAACTTACATCCTGAATCCAGAGTTGTAAATTATATATTGAACTTACAGTATATCCTAAATTTGTGTGCACAACTTTGAGTTCCATAAGAAGCCCATGTTTAACCCCTAAACATTTCCATCACGCTGACTATACCGTGAATTTGTTTAGCTTTGTTTTCAAAGCTTAATGAATGAACACCATCTTTACCAAACAAATTTACCCTGACTGTGCTATTTTTTTCTCAGAACAACACACCCATTTTCATAGAACCTGGAACCCATTCAGAATTTGAATAAGTCCAAGTGCATAATAATTATAAAGAAAACAGTGAATATACACTGTTCGTGCACAAAACAGGAATGTGCAATATAGGAATAATTATAAATGTGTTTCAGACACCCTTATCCAGTTAAATGATAATAGCTTACGATTGTGAATTTCACCCTTTAATTGGCTTTACGTCAACAGAAAGCGGTGTCATATCCAGAATTGTTGTTTTTTTTGTCAAAACCACCTCCTTTTTATGCTAACAAAAAGCTTTACAAAAATAGTAGGAGGTATAATGATCTCCAGGGTCGTTCAGCACTGGCTGTGACAGAATAGGCCGATTGCTTGGCGTCGGTACCACGTTTCAGAGGAGGCGGGGATTAAAATGCTCTATAAATGACAATTATCCAGCCCCCGACGCGTTTCTGTGCCAACACAATGAGCCATGGTCGCTCTGAAGTAGAAAACTATGTCAAAACAAAACGATACAGTCATGGCGTGTCAATTTATCACAAACAAATACATCTGACGCAGCCTTAATGACGGGTTCCGCACTGATTGGAGGAGAAGCATGTCTCTCTCGACAGCACAGGAGCCGTGCCAAATCTTTGAATCTCCGTGCTCTCCTATTCACAATCAGCAATGAACTGGGTTCGAACTGCCAAAATCTTACTTAGAAGGCTCAGCCTGCACTCGGACAAGTGCATTTACCAGCTGAGCCACTTGGGAGACTATAATTAATTGCACACCCTTCTTTGAAACGATCTTATAAGTGGCTGCCCTGTACCAACCTGACTCTGAACCCAACATTGTTAACTGTTGGACATTGTTTAAAACACAGCAAAAACGCCACATTCTGCGGCTGTTCTGAAAATAGTGCGACCTGGAACCCCAACGCAGGAAGCCGTTCTTCAGAATTGCTATTAAATGCTTGCAAGGGCTCATGGGTTGTCGTTCCCATGATTAATCACATGTTTCACAGAGCAGATGTTCTGAGCCGGTTGACTGCGCAGAGGGTGCAGCAATAAATAAGGATGTAGATGACCCTAGCAGTCAGGGTCAGAGGTTTGTGTGCTTATTTTTGCAGAGAAAAACAAAAAACAAAAAACAAAAACTGTTCCGGCAAAGTTACTACAAAGCTGATGTACCAGAACCATTATTACAGGAAAGGAGACATTACAGGGAGAACTTGTGGCATTTCAGAACGAGTCTCTTAACTGAGGATGTATGGAAGAACATAGCAAATTACTGTATATATTTTTTCGCACCGAAGACAAATATTTGTTTTGAGGGTGCATTGTTTTCACGTTGCAACTCTTGTGTAATGTGAGTGAGCTCTGCTGTGTTTGCTCCAGGTATATGAACGTGGCTGATGGCTTTTGTGGGAGGTCCAGTACATCCTGAAGTCTGATGTCAACATTTGAAGGAGAATCTCAGAAGCTTACCTTGGCTGGACAGCTTGCGTTGTTGCTCTGTGTTGCGTCAGGTCTGACAGGTACTATAGTGACTACGAACAAACTAAAAGTCACTGAAAGGCTAAGTACGTTGTACTACTTGACTGGCTGTGAGCAACCAACAATAAAAGTCCTGCTTCCAAGCAACTTTGTTTGACCTTTTATTTCCGTCGTTATTACCAAGCGTCGTCTATTTCCATTACATGTTAAAGTAAGCAAAGCAATCAAAGCAAAGCCAGGCAAAGAGAGCAAAAGCTATAAGCACACAAATTGGCATGATAGTGGCGATCAACGCTTCTTGTGCGTTCTGTGCGGTCAACAAAAAATACATTCTCCTTACTCACCCCCTCTCCATGCCGCCATACCGGTGAACAGGTGACTATATTTCCTCATTCATTCAAACACTATCAACGGCCACACCCATGTGACATGCGTGACAACCATACTCCCTGAAGCTAATGCCCAACACAAAACACAATACACTAAAATTTGTTAGGACATGGCATATGGCTCCTACAGGTGCTCTAATGTATCCAAAACCCTGTTTGGCCGTCCCACTTTTGTGCGGATGCAGCCCCCGTTCGCTTGCATTCTTCAACCTTTTTACGCTTTCTTCCTTGGCCTGGCCCTCCGTAGCTCTTCGCGTTGCAAAGTTCCCCCTCAGAGTGAAGCCCCAGAATCCCCATTATCTCCTCTCTAACACCTCACCATAATCCACCCTGACACCCTTGAAGGGTCCCTCTCTCCTTGTCCTGGTTTGTACACAGACGCCCTGGCGTATACACTTTGGTCAGGCCAGGTGAAGCGGGGTAAGGAAAACTGAAACGCCTTCTTTTTCGGGACAGGTTAAAGGACGTTTGTTGGAACAATCCTTACAGTACTTCTTTGTGAAGTCTTGTTTCTATGCTCTCATCTATTCAAACATGTCCGAACATGTAGTTACACAACTTCCTCCAGTGCAGTTAATGTGTTAGTAAACAGAACTGCAGAATAGACTAGACTTTGCCTAAAGCAGATATTAACCTAGAGAGCACTGAATTGTTTATTTTCTCACAATTTTAAGATCAGTCTTTTTCCCTTTGTTTGCTATGACTGTGTTATGCCGCCCTCCAGTAAATAGGCTTGTGGCTGGTATCATTTATTACACAGCATCAACAGTTTAGCAGTTTAGGGGAATCTGAATGCTGTGCTCATTGACCGGCAAAGAACTTGTTTACAGGCATTTGCAGTAAGAGGAAGAACTGTGCAAACTGAGAAGCTAAAATTTAGCAATTAAACATTTGTGTGAAAAATGCATTGGGGTAAGCTGATACCGTTTGGTATTTACTGGCAAAAAAATTTATTTTATATTGGGAGGTCTGTATTTCCCATGAACAAATTTAGTTTGATTTGCATGAGCAGAACAGCTGCTCTCGAGTAATTACTGAGGAGGTAGACGTTTCTATATATAGCAACCCTGTTGATGACAAACAAGCTCTCTTCTTTATTTAATTATTCGTTGTGGGTGCCTGACTTCAAATATCAAAAAACTTGCAGACATTCGCACGTCCCGGGACGTTGGATGAAGAACCACTCCCTTTCGTATTACAAAATTAATCCACTGCCTTGCTGTTCTAAAACTGCTTGAGGATAGGCACACCGCGATCATTAGAGTATCATTGGGCCAATCTAGCAGCTCTTCCATGGGCATTCCATCTAAACCTCAGCAACAGCCCAGAAAAAAGAAAACCCTTAAGAGTCTCTTTTTTACTGGTGTCTTACAGCGGGGACATTGCTGTCCGCCGGGACTATAAAGAATACGATTTATACCTACAGTCGGTACATGTTTATGGTGCCTTTCTCGGGCAGAATTGCATCATTTAAATTCAGCCGGCATACCTGATGCCGTGAAACGAGGGATGAAGTTTGTCCTGCTCCTCCTGCTATGTGAGGTGCTCTCAAGGGGGAGGTGCTCAGGAGGCAACATGAAGGAATGGCTCTTCGCCTCCCATATTCCGGCGAACCTCTGAACGTTGGGTCTGACAAAGCTGAAGCTGTTAATGCAGGAACCGTGGGAATCGCTTGCCTTTTCAAGCCCTGTAAATCAAGTTACTACGGGCAGAAAATAATTCCCGTACCACTGCGATTTCTAATCCTTTACAGTATACAATAGGGGTGTGCATACACGTGCTCATTGTCATACCTCTACTCAGTGACTGGTCTTACCAGTGTTTGGATTGGCAAGTTGAAAGGATGAATTAAACGCAACCCAAACACTGATTTTATTTGCAATTTATAGCAAACTGGTTTAGGGGCATGGGTTTATAAATGGTGGAATGACTGCACAACAGAAGTGTGTTTCAAATGATCCACAGTACACTGTATGAGACTCATACTATTTTACGTTACATGAAAGCTTTGAATCAGAGACTATATATGTCCAATAGATAGCAATTAACCAATGCTGTCCTAACCATGGGAATTCAGTTTTAGACTGTGTGTAATCGGCATCCAATTGACTGTGTTATTGTGCATTCATTACACACCAGCTGTGGGGTTTTTGGTCTGTGTTTGGAAAAATATGGATAAAAATGTTGGCTGCTGTATTTTTCCAGCCTCATGAGTTCAAAAGCATAGTGATTGATATAGTCACTCAACTTGCTCTTTCTGTTGGTCTGGAAGTGTGACTTCACAACATTTTTTTCCAGGAAAGTACCAGAGAACATACACACACACACACACACACACACACACACACACACACACACACACACACA
>JAOVYW010022179.1:0-13758 GCA_025775045.1 Hiodon tergisus | reverse complement strand
CACAGGAAAACATCTTCATCTCACAGGAAAACATCTTCATCGCACAGGAAAACATCTTCATCGCACAGGAAAACATCTTCATCTCACAGGAAAACATCTTCATCGCACAGGAAAACATCTTCATCTCACAGGAAAACATCTTCATCGCACAGGAAAACATCTTCATCTCACAGGAAAACATCTTCATCGCACAGGAAAACATCTTCATCTCACAGGAAAAACAACAACAAAGAGCAGCCCTTTTACACACAGTTCATGAACTACACCCTTGACACTTTCAATTTACTTTTGGTTTTTACAACCTGATCTGGAGCACCAGGGTAGGGACGTTCATGCCCCACAGGATGAAAGTCAGAACAAAATAGGTTACATTTACCGCTATGAGTGCCGGTTCACATCGAAATCTTATACTGCCCCTTGGAGGGTCCAGCTGTGGCCCACAGTTGTGCAGAATAGTGTCTTGGCAGGGGTGGGTGGGAATTGGCAGGATTTTCCCCGATTCATCGCTAGCCAGCACTTTCCCATGTGCCTGCATGGAGGCAGTGCCTTCAGGATGGGACATCCCTGGGAACTAAACCTGCAGCGCGTAAAAAAACATTAGCTGGCAAAAAATTTAAAATACAAAATATTCTGTTTGTGGTGCTGCTTTGTATTTATGTAGTAAGTTCTGGTGGTCCTGGTGAATATTTGGGGGGTAAACACTGACAAATGGCACCTAAGAAAGATTTTACAAACACTTCAAAAACCTGCAGCAGGCCCTGAAATTACATGTGAACGACATGTTTTTTCCAAATCCTGATTATGTAACCCATCTAGACGATCTCTGCAGCTGTGCTAATACCTGTTTTTGAGATATTTTGGTGTGATGCTGTCTGGTCCGGAAGCCTTTTACGCTCTTCATCAGGTTCATCGGTTCTTCCACACTATTGGGCAGTCCTGTGTCAACCTTTAACCCCGACTCGTTTAGCAGAAGCCTTGTCTCAGTAGCTGCGTTTGGATATTTAGTGCTACTTTTGCCTGTTGTGTTCTTTGCTAAGTTTCTTTGGTGATGTCCTCTGTTTTGTCCCTTACTGGCTTTGCTCATTCTTGTACTGATTCAAAGGGGCTTGATGTGGTGTCTTCATGTCGGGTCCGTATGCCTGTCCACTTCCTCCTCCTGTTCCTTGGCCGTTCATTTTTACTGACACTTCCCCACTGACTGCTGGTCCCTCAATACGACAAACTCTGCTGTTAGTTTTTTTAATCTTTGATGTGACTACATCAGCTTTTATTTTGATAAGGGTTCAACCACTCCTTCACCTCTCCTTGTGCCCCAGACGTCTTGTGAACCTTCTTCTCCTGTCTTTCCCTCGCTTAGTCTTATTAGGGCAAATGATACACCTCCACTAAATCCCTCACTGCTGTCTATTTTTCTTTGGCTTGGGCGGTAGGCATACATTATGCTGTTGTCCAGTCCTACTGTCGAATCAAAAATCATGATATTCGAAGAAACTCAGCAGCCCTTTCATGGGAAGTGTTACTTATGTTGTTGTTCGTGGAGAGCACCATTTCACAGGAATTGTGCAGTGTAGGATACTGGTTCCCACTCTGTCATGACCCTTTCCCCAGTCGTCTATGTCATATGTCATAAATGCCCATTCTGTATGATCACAGCCCTTGTCGTCCTGACACTCGTGACCCAAGGAAATTATCTTTACTCCGCTAAACTGAGAGGGTAGTCCCGGGCTTGGAACCAGAGCTAGGTTCCCAGGGGCCGTGTCTGCTGGAGTTTATGAAGTAGTGGGATAAAAGCTGCTGTTTAAATGCAGGGTTAAAGGATGAAAGATATCTTGGAGAAAGAACACCCAGCAATATTTTGTGTTTGTTGCATGAGCAGATAGATACTGAATTATTTCTGACTGCTGGGAGATACAATGTGAGTTCTGTGTTTATAATCCCAGCAGTGGATCTTTCCTGATGTGTAAATTCTGATTTATGTGTAATACGTCATTACCACACAATGGATCACAAATAATATCCATTATCACAGGAAGGATTTTGGCTGACATTTATTTAAAATGCATGATGGGGAGAGTGGCATGGAATGAGATGTGGCTACCAATTACCGAAGAGTATTTGTGGACATGATAATGGGTTCTCCCACATAAAAGAGACACAACCAATTTCTATGGTCCTTCTGACAGCGCAATTTCCAACCCTCCCCAAAGGTCTGCCTTCTGTCGTCCTCTCCTCAGAAACGACTCCCTGGCCTCCCTATTGGCTCAGTCGGTGAAGGCGCTGGCATCCTCCCGCAGACCGAGCCCTGCCTCGTATTTCACAGCTTCCAATCCAGATCATGTCATTTGTGTGATTGTGGCCAGGAGGCAGCGTATGGCCCGGGGTGAGTGGGAATCGTCAGGGCTTCAGCTCTCCGCTAGCCAGCGTCCGAGACCCAGAGCCGTGAGCGAGCTGGAGGGTTTTATCTGCTGGTTTTCAGGCTCCTCTGAGTGCTCCTGAGACAGAGACGGAGCAGAGGTCGCGGTGCTGCTCCTCCCTCCCCTCTCCTCATTTCTCCTCCCCTCCATTACAAACTTTTGCAGTCTCGGGATTCGTTGGTCATATAGGCGGCTGACTAGAGGACAGTCCTCAGTTAGAGGGATAAAGGCGCATAAAAAACAGGGTTTACTGTAACCCAAAGAGTACAGGGGAATAGCGATTAATAGGAATATACATGTGTGTGCTTGGGCCTAATTACTGTCGGGGATGCGTGAAAATAGCTGGTACCTAGACACCCGGGAGGGAACGACCCTAAAAAAAGGCATGGTTACCATGACCTCTTATGTATGCTCTGCGTAAGCCCCCCTCAGCACAATTACTAAGTACAATATTGGCATTGAGAAAAGGGATCAGTGAGCAGGGATAGATCTTTTCCACGCTCGCATCCTACAGTTGGCTTTTTCTTGCGAGGCACATTTATTGTATGATGAGGAAACACATTTTAGATGATCTAAAAGCTTCATTCTGGAATCGCTTAAAGCCAGGATTCTGCCAACCTTTATTTCAGCTGCCTTATCACTGTTCGACGTGCAGCCGGACCGACGCAGTACCCATCTTTTTTCCGCCCCAGGGAATTTCTTTCAGCTGCGCCCCCAGCGAGGACTATCGGAGCACGTTTACGACAGAATGCACCAATGCCTCGTTCCCTGACCGCAGAGAGCGCAGAGACAGGGCACTGAATCGGAAAGGGACCGGGAACGGCCAAATGCCCGACCCATCATTTCAGGATGGAAAGCTTTAGCTCGTTCATCACTTATTAATGACGATGAGGGAGTTGAGCTTCAAGATGTAGACCCAGGCGCTTAGCCCAAATCTTGTGGGCGCAGTGATCTGAGGTGAAATGGAGTGTCTCTTCTTAACACAGTGTGATTAATTTAGTGTTTTTTTTTCAGGGCTAAGTGAAGCAGTAGACCGAGACGTCATGGTCAGTTAGTGCTCGGATAAGTTTGCCTTTTCGCAGCTGATGGTTCATTTGTTCAAGTTCACGTTCGCAGACTTTTTCCAACAATGAAAGCGGTACGTGTGAGATTGCATGTTTGAGGTTAGACCGAGTAACATTCCGCTAAAGGCCCCTCCCCACACGTTACTTAACAGGCTCGCCAGCTCAAACTATCTTTGCGCTAACAGGTGTGAATCACGCTCTTAAGAGGTCTCAACTCGCACTGAACTCAAGACGGAGCCCTTTATTCTCATGGGCTGATCACATGAATTCCTAAAAACCCGCCACTCCCACGACCACACCCACCCAGCCCCTCCCCCTGAACAATCTCCCAAACATATGCCTCACATGAGACTTACGAAAGTCTCTCATACATAATTAACATAAACCGGCGTGTGTTTCACATGATGGAGGCTATTTCCGTGTTCAATTTACACAAAGTCAGTGAAAAGAACTGTTGGGAGAACTGTTAGTCTTGTAGCTGTATTTAGAAACTGAGTGCGTGTTTATGAAATGCATAAGGGCATGTCACATCAGTCTGAACCAGGCGATATGCTGGCTCATCCGTGCTTTTCTCCAATAAAAACACTCAGCCACGGACACTGAGAGCCTAACCTTTCTAGACGTATATGTTAGAAGCTTCTACTGTGACCATGTTTCATCAAAAAAGAATGAGACGCTGGTCTTCTGTAGACCATTAGTGGGGTCACAGATGTCTCATTGGAGTAGATAAGGCCCCCGGAATAAATACACGTAATAGCCCTCTGCTGAAATAATCTGGCATTACTGTGGACTTAAAAGTCCATGCTATGTAGAGTTTCTTGCGCTGTTGATTTCTGAAGAGGCTGGTATACAAACATGCAACGCTGTTTGGAAATCAGCAGTTTTACTGGTTTACATATAAACAGAAGTTTGAGGATAATCAAAACGGTTGCTTTGTGCTGTAGGATCCAAACCAATCACAACCAATGTACGAAATAATGCACAACTTAAATCGACAATGCTACAGTGTAACAGCTAACCTGCCAGGTCCCCGAGACAACTATAAAGGGCATTTAGGTTTGTTAGAGGATCTGGAAAACATCAGACGTCTGAGGATTGACATATGCTACCGAAAGTAACTTTACAAACCTACAATAATGACTTGAGGTAGGAAAAGATAACACGGAATGCCCAGACCAAATTAAGAATTTCGTTTATTATTCACATATGAATAACAATAAAACATACAAGATACTAAACTACCATGCTACCCCCAATACCTCCCTTATCCAGGAAATCCTGCAAATCAAAGGACCACTTCCACATTGGACACAACAGAACTCTCTAGGACTTTTTGGTCCAGCCGCTTTACGATGGTACCAAACGTGATGGTGGCTATCTGAAGTTTACCCCGTTAGCACGGTGTGTGACACAGAGGTTTGGGCACAGTGCCCCACTTTGCCCCAAATAGAAAATGCGAACCGTTGTGTTTGGGGGCTGTGTGAGAAAGTCGGTGAAGGCCCTGGGTTGCATCCTGCAGTCACAGTCCATTATAAACATGGTAATTGTGCCTTTGGGCCTTGCGACAGAAGAATTAGACATTTCGCGAGGAGGCCTCTGTTGAATAGCCTACAGAGACTCTCTGTCTCTCCTGAGTCACGTAATCCTTGTCTTTTAAATTAAAAGTTATTCAGTCCCTGTTAAGCACAAATTAGCATCACGCCGGCACGCATTAACACAATCGAGTGGGATAAGTGGGTGATCTTGATGTCGCTTGACAGGGCCCTGCACGCTTCCTCCAAGGTCTCTGCTGTGCCTCCCCTTGCGCCTCTCTGGGATTTTGGCCTCATCAGTTGCACCCCTGACCTTTGCTTACCCAGGCTGCCCCTGTGATCGAGAGGCCGTCTTGTTTCCCGTCTGACTCCAGCAGTCATCTGAATTAGTGATGAGATTTTCGTAAATATTCTGGAAGGAATTAGTAAGAGACAGAAGAATCTTTGGTTTATTCATTTTGATCCAGAGCGCGAAGTTAATCCAATCAAGTGGAAAATTGAGTATCAGTATCCTTCGGAGTGACTGATCTTAACTCGGTCAGCCGAAAGGATTGACAGAGATAGGCCTCACTAGAAGGGGGAGGGGGGTTTACTGTCAACCGCCTCTCGCAGCACAGCTTAAAGTCTTCAAATAATGATAAGCAATTATGCTATATAAGGGTGTTAAAAAATGCAAGACAGATGCAAAATTTATAGATAACGGCTCCACCACTAGGGTTAAATGGGGACGGAAGGCCGAGAGAAAGTCTGGGCTGACCCATAAAACCCCATGAATGATTAAAAGTGTGACCCAGTTGCAGGGCTGTGCACTAAATGCATGCTGCGGGACCCAGGCCAGTCCCGAGACGGGACTCCCTCCTCGCTGGACGACTGGACTGTCCCCACAGGCCTGACGGAACGCTGTCGCCTTCCCGTTCAACTTTCGTCCTTCCAGCCACCTCTCGCCCCGTTTAACTCTTGGTGGACATAATGCGGGGGTATTGCTGCCTGGGGCCTCACAGGTCCACCCAGCTGACCACCGCACAATGGCCAGAAATAGAACTATGCTCTTAATCTTAAAGCTCCGTATTTCCCTTGCGTGCATCAGCCCTCATGTTACTTTGTCACACGCCGTTGACATTGTGTGACTGTGTTACAATGACATTGTGTGACTGTGTTACAATGACATTGCGCCAATGTTCGTGTTGACTGGGGCCACTAAATCCCTGCGCCCCTCCAAGCCTATGTGTCATCAAGCAGTGTCAATATGGGATCACTTCTTGCGAAGCGATTGAAATCAGTGTTTTTACTCACAGTGTGGAAAAGGCTACCTTAACAGCGGTCCGTGTACAGTGCACTTCTTTTCCTCCATGACAAAAGAGTGGAGTTGCTATTCTTATTAGTATGGGCAGCATGTTCTTCCAGGATGATAATGCACACGTTTGCGTAACCCGCCACTTCATTTTCGACGGCCATGAGGAATAAAAAAAAAAAGAAGTACTATGATTTGTCATGCAAACAAAGGCTTTTAGCAAATTATACCTTAACCATAGTTCATCTGATCATTTGAATAATTGCCTTGGGCATAGCTTAAGAGGTGTGAATGCATTAATGTATGATACACTTTTATGAATTAATTCAGCAACTATCAAACGCGATCGTAGTGTTTATAATGCCCTTTCTTCAGATGTCATTTTCTATTGTTTTTTTGGTGCATTTTTTGAGCTTTTTGTTTGAAACAGTCACCAGATGATGTTTCCATGCTCTCTTACCTTCCTACTCAATACAAACATAGCGGGTGATGTGTTAACACTGAACTCATAAACTGCGCTGGCTTATTTAAATCAATCTTTTGAGGGCTTTCAACCAAATTGAAAAGTTGTGAAGTGAATAAGTATAGCTATCAGGAACCATTTAGATCACAATGCTGGAAAATATGTGATCATCTGGTTTAATGTATTTTTTTCTGCTTGCCTAGGGAAGAGAGTGTTGTTCAGAGAGAGGTATTTTTGTATTGAAATACCCTATGTATTGCGATTAGTGTTAGAATTGGTTTAATATAATTAACAATTTTTTTTTTTTTACTGTTGGTTGCTTTTTTGCTGTTGATTTTGCTTTTCTGAAGTCTACCACTTAGCCGCTGTACAGCAGACTATATAGGACAACAGCCTGTTTAAACCTTCGTGGTATCAGGGGAAGCAACTCTCTTTCCCCCATGGCAATTTGCTGGGGCACCAGCTGTTGACACAGCAATTAATTTCCACACACAGGACTGTGAAAAATGATTACAACGGTACACGATGAGAGTGAGAAACATCACGTCCCTCCCAGAGTCGCGGCGTTGCATGCCTGCAGGTTCCGCGCACCGGCGATGTGCCGTGCCATCGAGGAACGCGCGCTCAGAGTCGCTGAGACCGCCCGTGCCTGCTGAAGTCTTTCTCAATGGGCGGCTTCCTCGCGTTTCTCCCCATTCCCCCGGACTTGGCCTCGCTCTTGCTCTCAGGTGCGGCACAGCCAGCTGGACGCCATTGTGCATCTCTTCGGGGGAGATTCATGACAGACGGGCATGATTGCATGATTGCATGATTGCATGATTCCATTACTATGCAATCGGCGCTTTGGGTTATCCTGTAAGCACACCTGTTTTACCTGTTGACACAGGAAAGAAATGAGCTTTTCAGCCTCGCAACAGCTCCCTCAGCTCAGTTGTGCTAAAATCTGTAATTTTCAGAATGTAATTGCCTGCAATTTATACTATTTCTGCTCAATGGCACTTTTTGTTATTCTGCTAGTCCTAATAGTGGTCCTAACAGTGACCGTCTGTCAATCCTTTATCCGGCCACTAAGTTTTCACAGGTAAATTACAAGGTTAAGCATATCTTTTTATGGTATCATTCAATTAATCTGCCAAATGAAACAAAATTCTTCAATAAAGTTTGCTTAATGCAATACTACGCTGTATTCTGCACAACCTATAATTATCCCTGCATTGTTGATGCCCTGATATGTCAGTGAGTGTTTTCAAAGCACATGGTCACTTTATCATCACAGCAGATGTGTGGGTGTCTTTGAGTCAGTTCTGAGGGTTAGGCATGCTGGGCAGATATTCTGACTGATTGCGTCACGCAACGCTGTTACCGACGTGCTGTGTAATAATACATTTTCTCCTTCTGTGTCGCGTCGCCAGAACCTAACACCAGAAATGATTGTACATCAGCCAGACGGCCTTGACACTGTGTGATGACTCGGAGTGCCGCCCCGGTGTCACTCATCGGGAGATGTCAGGAGCGATAAATCGGGACCGTAGGGGCCGGCGTCCACCCTAATTAAAGTCTACAAATGACAGAGATGAGGTGCATTCTGAGGGTTCAACACAAGGGACAACCGGGGGCCGTGGTGAGGTGTGAGCGTTCTGGTGTGCGGTACAGGTGATTTGGAGATGATTTTGGTCTGAATTCATGTCCTATTTTACAGCAGGGGGACGTCTGAAAGACGTGCAAGATGAGATCTTGGGAGAAATAAAAAGGGGGACATCGTATGGGACACGGTTGCTTCTTCTGTTTTCTCATCACATCAGCAGGCAGTCGGATCGGTGGGTTTCAGTCAGCGGACCCCTTCAAAAGAGCTATCCGCGCCGCAAGCTCAGCTCACAGAGGCCGTATTCACAACTCACACTTGAGGAAGTTGCTTTGTTGTTGCACAGCACGGTCGCTCATTACAAAGACCAACAGTGTCAAACATACAGAAGTTTAGGAAGGTTCTCATAACAAATACACAGTGAATAGAAGTCTCCTTCGTCTGATAGGAAATAATGAAATTTGCCAGCCTAGCTTGTGGAAAGCCTTGTACTGAGGAGATAAAGTGGACCAACCGTTCCCTTCCCTTTGCTCCAATGAATCAAGCTAATAATTATAGATATCACAACTTCCTCTGCTCGATTTGCACATTTATTTTGTTTCCAACTGCACATAAGCAATGTGATGGAAACACTTATTAAAAAGCCAATTGCTGGTATCTGCCAGGGTCATCTCCATTCTCTGGCACCTTAATTATTGCAGCCCGGGACTCCTTTGTGACATTGCTAACAAGTGGTTGTTCTTCGTCGTAACGAAAGGCCATGAAGTCTTCTTCCGTTATGGAAATAAAGCGTCAGCAGCCACAACACAAATGCCTACACTTCCGCCTATCCACTTCGCCTAGGGGCCCAGCATGGCTACATGGGGTGCCTGATTCATGCATGTGAACTTGTGGACCAGGATGCACCATTAGAGGTGTGTCCCCCTTCCCATTCTCCTCTTCTGTGAAGGAACATTCTTTGTCATTCAGATTTCCCTACAGCCACCCATGCTGGGCATTGTCAGAGGGCTAGCATGGCGCCGCAGCTGTTCCACAACATTGATAATTGCACAGACATATATATATATATATTGGCTGCCTGTATGCCAAACCGATCACTTGTTATTTCCGAGAGGCTTGTAGCATCAGTCGCGGTGCGAAGAGGGCACGCTCGCCTGCCTTCCCTCGCCATTCGCTGTGATTCACTGCGGTCATGAAATGACATTCAATTTGGTCCACCTGCCTCAGAGGAAGCTGAGGGGCACTTTCAGTTTAGATGGCTTTTCTTTGAAGTGTGCTCCCTTTGAATACGAACACAGCCACAGCAAAATGTTACACACCCAGCTTGCTCCACGGGTGAGGAAGTTCTCCAAGTTCTCATTGCCCGTGACCTGCCCGAGTCCCCACGGTTGTAGAAACCGCCGCGTAGTGAAGTCTGACCATACTGAGGATTTTATGCTCATATTCACATCCCGCAGGGTTTCAACTAGGACTGACGGTATTATGGAAATACGAAAATCAATTTGTCACAGCCCTTTGAGGCTTCACAAACATAGTTATGTTGCCCCCGGCGGCATTAACGCTCAAGGTTTCTCTCTTAAGAATCTTTGCATTTTAAATCGACCCCTCTTTGGAGAAAGAACACGTGGCTCGCCGTTTCCCCTTGGTATCCCTTTTTCCTTCCCGACATTTCCTCCCCGTGAGACAGACTATAACTGGCGCCACTTTCAGCGCTACCCAAATCAGTTTCTCAGACAGTCAAGGACAAGCACAACTGGTCACTCGTACGAAACAGGTCTCAGTCCTCGATCAAAACCAGTTCCAAATCACTGGTTCCGCTCAACCAAAGTGGAAAAGTGGGTCCAAAGAGCCATCAACATCAACTTTAGAAACCAGCCATCTTTTAGGCTGTACCTGATTAGCCGTTGCCTTCAGCAGGCTTCATTGGCGATCAGCAGTCAGGCATGAAATGTCAGGCTGGTCGGTCTTAAAGGGGCGGAACACAGACTCCCTACGGTCTATTTTGCTCCAATGGCTACAATATAATACAATATACTGAGTCTACCTCGTAAAAGACTGGGGATAAATAACGCTAACACAGCTACAACTTTAAATCCCTCAGATATACTAAGTCGACTGTGGCACCAAACCAGAAGCTATCGCCTCAAACCTTGGAGACACACACTGATGGACGTCTGCTAATTGTACCACACTCAAGTGCGGGCAATTATGAAAGAAGTCTGCTTGTTAAGTGGCAGAGAGGAGTGGGCGGCGGAGGAAAGTGGGCGCAAATCTAAGTCTTTGACATATACTTGTGTGTTAATTTTTTAAATGGTCAGAACATTTATTTCAGAACACTGAAAAAACACAGACGTCCATCAAACCTGAATGATACCCGTAAAAAAAGGCCACCTAGACAATAACACGGTTGGACCCTGACCGTGTAGCGGAGAAGAGGAGGAGAGGTCAGTCACCAGGCAGTGAGTTCAGGAAACTGGCTTGGGAATTTTAGGGATCCGTTTTCTCGTCTTGTGTTAATGTTTGCGGCATTTAGCCTTAGCGAATGCCTTAGCTATACCGTGTTTAATACCACCGGTTCACAGCATCAGTTGAATGGCCATGTTCATTATCTCTCTTTATTAGGGCCAATGCTGATTGCCAACATATCTGATCATCATTAACAGTAAACGTCGCTGCCAGTCCCTGAACTATAATTACCAAGTTGACCTCAATTCACCGGATTCCTGACATCAGCTGAGTAGTTGGCCGGCAGACATAATGAGCAGAACACAGAACAGTGAACAGAGATTGCAGTGAGTGCAGAATAGGACAGCAATGTGGCAGAGCAGCGACCTGCTAAGTAAACTTTTCGCTAGGTCAGCTAGGAAGAGAATGCACAATAACACACTTTACAATAAATTTGACATTAAACTTCAGTAGTACATAAAAAAATTTATTTTGTGATTAAAACAGACATTAAGATGGGATAAAACCTCTCACATAACAGTGTTTTTCATGCCAGTGGGATGATGGCCTGATGGAAACAATCGGAAAGACTTGTGAAGTGGATGTGAAGGGTCAGTTAAAATCTGAGGGTCTTTCCTTCTGGCTGTTTGAACATTAAGACCTATTTGTTGCGACTTACTGATTTCGATTATTTTGCCTGCTTGGCTCACAATTCTGGATAGTTTCGGTTGAGTTTTAACAGATAGGCAGTTTAACTTCCGGTTATTTAACTGTGAGTAAGAGATTTATATGCAAATGTCAGTACAGAAAGTTGTTCTCCACTAAAATGTGACTAAAATGGTTTACCCTCACATCTCAACCACTGTACTTAATGACATATCTCAGATATGTTGCACGTATTAGTCATACAAAACTTCGTGGAACGAATTTGCAGTATGATTTCCCGGTGATAGAAAAATATCTTAATTCATGGCCTTTCCAATCCTTCTAAACCCTGAGTAATCTCCAGTGTGGGTTCTCACGAAAGGGAACGCGCCGGGGGCTCGTCAGCCCAAATGGGAGGTTCTGTCGCTGTACCGGGGGGAGGCTTGAGGGCGCATGGTCACGTAACGAGGGGCTTCGGTTCTGGTGGCCACCAGCATTAAGTCCACTGGCATAGGCTCTCGGCACCGTCATGGAGAACATCGGAATACAGCGCCACTGAGGCTGGGGGCTAATGCTCTATTCGCTGTTTCTCGCGGATGCGCAAAGCAGCTGGCGTCACCTTGCTTAGTTTACCTGGTAAAGTAAACCTATATTCTGAGCTAGATGTAATCCAGTCTTGTCATACTTATTTTGCTTTCTCTCAAGGTAACTTTTTTCAGTTCTATTTGTTTTTTTGGCTCAGCACAGGTGGTGCTGCTCTTCCCAGAACCTGGGACAGCCTTAACTGCGGCTTGCCTTATTGGGCACTTGAAGTTGCTTTTAACCAATGGCATGAGCGATCCGGATGAAAGCAGTCCGTGATATTTGGAACCCCAAGTTGTCTGGTCCCACCAGCGCCAGGGCTGATGGCGCCCGCTATACACAGGTGGCGCCTGCTTTGCTCATCGCCCCTCTTCCTAATGGGCCAGGCGGGCCGCTCCAAAGCAGAGATTCTGGAGGATTCGCCTTCACAATGTTACCATTTACGTGGGCGGCCAGTCCCAAACAGTTTTGCCTCTGTGAATTGCCCCCGGTAAAATTGAAACCGCGTTGCCTGGATTAACCTTAATTGTTACATTCCACCTAAAGAGTTTTGTCAGCGAACACTGTAAAGATCAGCCTTAGTCCTAAATATCATTGCACCATGGAGGTAAGTCTCGTTAGGACTGCATCTCGTTAATAAAGGTAAAGAAGCAGCCGGCAATTAAGAAGTTGGGTCTCACACATGTATTTCCTGAGAATGCTCGCCGTGGCTTCAGCGTCCTGAATAATGTATTAACTTTTTTGTCGTTGTTGTTGTCATTGTTGTTTTTCCACTCGATAGTTCGCTCAAGCGTCTTACTGTGCTTGGCTAAGACAAATGTTGCCCGATGGCACCAGCGCATTAAAGCCTTACCAAGGAGCAGAGTGATACAGACGTCAA
Organism: Hiodon tergisus; assembly: GCA_025775045.1. Classification (NCBI taxonomy): domain Eukaryota; kingdom Metazoa; phylum Chordata; class Actinopteri; order Hiodontiformes; family Hiodontidae; genus Hiodon; species Hiodon tergisus. The sequence continues at coordinate 860 of JAOVYW010022179.1, read as the reverse complement.
AGTGTGTTATACTGGGGAAAACCTTGGGATGTGGGTAAACAAACACAGGGTTACTCAGCTCGCCTCTGGGGGGGGCTGTGCCATGACTTAGTCAGCTTTAGTGTCACAGGCGGCCCTGCTGTGCCCCTTTCGTTTTGGAGATCCACAGAGCAGATGCAAAAAAAAAAAAAAAAACGCCTTGTTGTTTCTGTATTTCTTTCTGTCTTTTTTTCCCGTTCACTATCATCAAATGCGGTGTTTCAGGTCCCCGGTGTGCGGGGGAAGCCAGTTATGCACTTTTGTTGAAGGCGTCCTGGAGGATAGCAGTGTGACAGGCAAATGTGACCTGGGGTCAGTGCACACAGAAAGCAGCCCTTGTAGCTTGTTGTTTCCCTATTGTTTCTAAAACGCTCTGTCCCATGTGTCTCCCTTCCCTTTTCCTTCTGTTTTCGAACCAAAGGAACTGAATGAGGACGTTATCCTAACCCACGGTCCCACCTGTGTTTGTTCCTCACAAAGCAGGCAAGATGAGGCTGAACATCGGTCACAAACAAATCCGGTTCGATGCCCCAAGTCCCCACTGGTCTGCAAATTGCTTTCATTTTGACAACCCCATGCCCGAAAGCCTCTTTTGGAGTGGATTCTTTGGTAAACACTATGAGGGGGTATGAGCGGGTGCGGAGGAGGATGGGCGAGAGGAAGGGGGGGAAACAAAATGTTTCCCAGAGCTTTCTAAAGAGCAGCACTTTAAAGTCCTCCAGTGACAAAGTGAAAATGGACACAATTCTGTCTGAGGCCCACTGTCATCTAAAAATCTTCCATCAGTACGTGCTTGGGCGGGCGTGGTGGGGGGGGGGGGGGTGAGTTCTGGTGGAAGTGTT
>JAOVYW010022161.1:20056-32724 GCA_025775045.1 Hiodon tergisus | reverse complement strand
GCACAGTGTGTGTGTTTTTCTAGCCCTCACCTCCAGTGCACAGTGTGTGTGTTTTTCTAGCCCTCACCTCCAGTGCACAGTGTGTGTGTTTTTCTAGCCCTCACCTCCAGTGCACAGTGTGTGTGTTTTTCTAGCCCTCACCTCCAGTGCACAGTGTGTGTGTTTTTCTAGCCCTCACCTCCAGTGCACAGTGTGTGTGTTTTTCTAGCCCTCACCTCCAGTGCACAGTGTGCTGGGATCCCCATTCCGCACATCCTGACGACGGTACCGCCTGCGGAGTTCAAACAGAGAGGGAAACCACTGACCACAGTAAAATATACTATTCATAATGATGTAAACCTTTTCATGTTATAGGTGTTTTTTTCATTAATTCAATTTAATTTATTTTCAAAGAGGCTCTTTGCCCTGCAGCTCGACTCATCTTGCAGTACAGAACAATGTGTACCGTTTGGTGTTGGGTAGGTAGCGGGTGCAGGAGGTCCCGTCCCAGGCGCAGTAGGGGTCCCGAGCCAGGCAGCACTCAGCACAGGCCTTGCCGTAGATGCTACAGCGATGTAGGGGTACCTGGGCCAGCCCTGTTTCAGAACCTACGTAGAGCTGTTGCTGTTGGCACAGTCAGACAGCACTTGAATCATTAGACACGCCTTACTGCTGCACAGTGCAGTTTCTTACATACTGAATTATGTGGTGAGACTATGAAAGCCAGTCAGATATAGGCCCTTATTACTAACATCCATGATCACTGTTCTGACTTTATTTAACGAGTTGCTTTTTTCCTTACAGAGAATACTTATTGATTTTATTATTCAATGATAAGAGCAAATGCAGCATGACTAAATCTGGACCATATAGAAACCCTTTACTCTATTGGGGTTTTGTCCCCATATTCTCCCTCTAGATCATTCTTTCTGGGTATCTTTCTGTGATGGCCTTTGTGATGGCCCTATTATGGCATGTGGGGCCGTCCTGATGTCCACTACCTGACCCTCTCCCTCTACCCGCCCCTGTCTCTTAAAGCAGCCTGATGTTTTCTTCCCCTCCCTGTTGCTATGCCCACTTCTGAGACAGATGTATTTACCCGCTTTGAGGAGATCTGCATGTTGACAATCGACAAGGAGTCCTGCAGAGAAGAGGCAGATGCGTAAGAAAGAACAAAGTGCACAAACATACCGATGCACATAGTACACAAACACACACTGGCACCCAAACACACAGAGTTCTCTAACCTTGAACACCTGAAGTTCCTCTAGCAGCAGCTCCTCCATATTGTTCCAGTTCTCCTTGGGAACAGAGATCACCTTCAAGACCGTCCCTACATCTACAGAAAGAGCGTCGCACAACACACAACTTAAAAGCAAGAAAAAATGTAATCAGATGTTCTTCAAATAAGACTTTTTGAGGATCTTCGATTCGTTGGACTGGCAAGCTGGGTAGGCGGGAGGTACCTGTGCCAATGAACATGACGTCATACTGCCCGTCAGCAGCGCCCACCCGGTCCACGGCGATCTGGGTGAAGGTGTAGTCCACGTTGGTGCGCAGGAACAGCGGCCGGCGGTTCAGCGGGTATACAGGGTTGAACATGAGTGGGTGGTGCCGGGCAAACTGGATCACGTTGTCCGGGAAACCTTTGGTCGTCTCAAAGCTGCCAAACGTCTTGCTGGGGCACTGTGGGGGGGAGGCGCATAAACACAGACTCATCATTAAGCGAATCCCACCTGGTGCTACACAATTCTCTGAGTCCCCTGCAGTTTAGTCCGAATGAGAAAAAGACACAATAACGACGTTCCATAGAGATTTCCTTAAAAAATTGGCTATGAATCAATCGATCTATTAATTAATAATGTAAGTTTCACTTTACCACCCATACTTTATTCTTAGCATAGCAATGACTATTTTTACAGGGTTCAGGAACTTTAGTGCCATAGACGAAAGTGTGCCCTCACCATGCCAGGCCGAGGATAGGGCACTTTTCCCTGGAAGGGTACCCACTGGTAGTTGGGCCCCTCTTTGTGTGCGAAGGGTCCAAGGAATGCCCTGCGAATGTCGTTCATTGTGTACAGGCAAACAGCAGAGCCCTTGAACACGCTGCTGCAGAGGGTAAGAGGACTAAGTCAGCTTGGAGGTAGCACAGATTAGCACGCAACCTGATACATACAGATACACTCAACAGAGACAACCAAATACAAACACACACATCAGACAAAGACAGCTTTATATAAACACATGCATAAACTCAACCGAGTGTACAAATCCACACATCCAAGATAAAAATCTGATACACAACTGGTTGACTGCAGATGTGGGACACTGACCACACAGAGGCACCGTGTGGGAGAACATGAGCCAGAGTGCCAGCACAGAACATAGTCTGCTCTTGTGTTTCTGTCACTGCCGTTCATCACCAAAACCCAAAGGCAACCTTTGGCCTCTAACCTGGAAGTAGAGAAGACGGTGTAAACCAATGGATTCTTCCTGTCCCTGGTCTGCAGCAGGAACACGTCCCCTGGGGGTTGGAGAGGGAGAGGTCATAGGCCAGAGGTCAGAGGTCAGGGCAAAACAAACAAATCAGATGACACCTCTATTCCTCAAGGGTGACTCTGTTTAAATTAAAAGGCTGTACGCAGCTCAGACGAAGCTACCCTTGGGATATTGGGATTTCAAATTTTTGTTATTGCTGTGGGCATTGCTTACGGAGTTCATCGAAGTAGGTATCGCTGCCGTCGGGGCCCGGCACAGAGCAGATGAGTCTGGTCTTAAGGAACGTTGTCCACTTGTTGACCAGGCTGCGCTGACCACCCACGTCATTCTGAAACACACAACAGGCGCTTATAAACCTCTACTCAGTTTGTTAGTTGCTACTTTGTAATTTTATCTATAAATTTTTGTAGCTGTATATCTAGTTAAAGCTCAGCTGTTAAGCGCATGATAGACTCAAGTGTAACTAGCTCCTCACTCTGCAGAGCTGGCCAATCCGTGAGTAGGTGGCCTTGCCCAGGCCCTGGGCTTCCACGGCTGTCTCACGGAAGAAGAAGAAGACCTTGTCATCATCTGGGTTCTCACTCTCTGGCACCCAGAATGCACTGACAAATTTGGGTTCTGGGTCAAGTGGAGAAAGATTCAAGGGGAAATGTTGAAAGAAGAAAATAGCTTCTCATAGCAAAAATCTAGTGTATTTGCCTTATTAAAAAACCGACAGTAAACAGAACTTCAAATGAAATAAAACAAAACAGCAAGATCAAAATGTAAATAAGTATCATAGAGTCTTTTGAAACTCGTGTAACTAAACCTGCTCTGAATCTTACCGTTAAGCCAACGGGAATCATGCTGTTCCGTACGGATGGAGGTGCGGGGGCCAAGGCTCCGGAAGATGGTGAAGTCTCGGCCCATCAGGTCAGTGGCCACACCCGAATATAGTTCATCACCTGGGAGACGGGGTGAGAGAAATGGATGTGACGTGAGAAGAGATTTCCCCATCCTACCACTAGAGGGAAGACTAGTCTCTAATAGACTGACAGGTCTCACCTATTAGGACGGAGGCAGTCGGGTGTCGGGGGTCGTAGGGACTCTTTCCTTTCCCGTCTTCTACCATGGATGGGTTAATTCTGAAGACGTGGTCCTGGGCAAGCATCGAAAAAGAAGGAACAGTGTTGGAGTGATAATGCGTGGGACAAGAGGGTACGGTAAAATAACTTCAATAAACAAAAGAACAAAGGAAAAAAACACAAAACAGCTAACTGTATAGCTCAGGCTAAACATGGTACGTTTGGAATAATCCAAACACAGTGGTCAGTGATATGCAAAAATGGGGTTTTGGAGTGAAGAATTCCCATCGGTGAGCCAGCGACCCGGGGAGGTCGAAAGTAGAGGGCTCCATCTGGCGAGACATGTGGTGAAGAGGTTCGGCGCTGGACTGGGCTCTGAACTGGGCTCCTGATCTTTCTGATTCCGAGACCACAGAGGGGACACCATTGCACAAAACCAGAATGCGGCGGAATGCACCAGCTGCGGAACAGATTCTGGCAGATGCCTAGATAAGTAGCATGATGGGAATAGAGGGATAGCAAGAGAGATAGGAAGCCGCCTACCTCCATCTTCTGGCCCACCTCCACAAAGGCGCAGGTGGGGTGGAAGGCCCCAGTGCCGCAGGCATAGAGGTGGGTGCGGTTATAGTGGTGTAGCACCTTCACATAGTTCACACAGTCCACCTGCAGGGCACAAACACACAGCCACATGAGATGCAGCCCTCACTAAGGTCATTTCCCTAGTGAAAATACATGCTCTGTACACTCTAAAGAGTCATGTCTGGCCTGTCTGAGTTTTCAGGTATTTTACAAAACGACCAAATTTCTTCAGAAACTCTCAGCCTCAGAGAGCAAACTTTGCAGTGCATGCTACTGTTACATATTCACAGTCCCTGATTGTGTGGAGTACAGTACACAGCACCTCACAGAAAGGCTGATAAAACTGGTAAAACCAGATGTTTTTACATCCTACTGTGAGTGGCCTTTGACTCATTGGCACTCCTAAAAAGAGGGAGAGAAGGGAAACTGAGCACAATGGTATTTAAGTTAATGATTCAACACGACCGCCCCATGAAAAATTCAATTGATTTAAGTTGAGAAAAGAGGCTGCCTGGGTAGCCAGTAAACCCAGAGCCTTGTACCACTTCACCACTGCAAATGGTGCTGATTCCTCCCCCACCAGCTGTTCCTGACTCATACATGGTAATTACATGGATGTATTCTGCCCCCTTTATCCCACTCTCCAAGCCCCCTCTCCATTAGAGCAAATAATTTGTTACACCGTCTGGAATGACCACAGAAACCCAGCTACTGAGCGGCTAACATCTGTCTAACATGGATTGAGTTTCACTCGGCAGGTCCCAGGAGAAGATGCTGGCCTCCAGGCAGTGGCCCTGGGACTAAGAGGTCATCAAGATATGTTTCCATCCTTCCTATCCGCCCACTCTGTCTTCAGGCTTCCTACCCACTTCCATGAGATTAAACGTGCTTTGTCGTGCCCTGAAATCAGTCACAATCAATTCAGTCTTGTCCCGTGTCCACAGATTTAGTGGGTCACAGTAACCCCACTAGGAATAGAGCGTAAGGGTCGCTTCACAGCAACGTGACTACTGAAAGCCGGGCACCACGGTGTTGGGGCCACCCTGCGACGCCCCCCTCCCTCCATTGTCCCTCTGTCCTATGCCGTCCCACCCTGGGTGTCAGTGCGGTACCGGTGCTGCTGCCGCCCCGTGTTCTGCCTCATTAACCCAGACACACACAGCCCAGGCTGGGGAACAAAGGGCCCCTTCTCAACGCCACGCTTTTCAAAGCTAATGGCAGGGAGGAATTTGTCTAAGCGCCAATTAAGATGTTGACAAACAGAGCAGGGACCATGTTTGTTCGGGGGGGGGGGGGGACTTCCTCCAGCTTGCAACAAGGTTCCCTGTTTCAGTGGCATTATAGCTTTCAATTAGTGAAGGGGCAGATGAGGGTTAAGCAGGCTGGAGCTGCCATCAGAATCAAGGGCCTTTGATGTGCGAGGCAGGACAAAAGAAGTAGAGGGGGGAAAAAACCAAAACGGGTTTGTAAAGAGAGGGACCTCTCAGAGCCATGTGTCACTGATCAGTCTTTTTTTTTCCCTCTGCCTTTTCACTGATCCCACATGAAACAATGCCAGGGGTCTGGGAAGGGGGAGCAGGGGGTCCACCTCTGACCGAACAACATCCCATTAATTTAATGCCCACCAATGAGCACACACAGAGGCTTCTGGGAAGCAGGCCTCATACAGACGCAGAGCACGCACCATTGTGGCTCCAACCTCAACAATAACAACTCCTCAGATTGTAACTTGGCTTTACTGCTAGGTCACTCTTTGGCAGTTTAACATTTCTTTGAAGAAGGAGATCAATATGTGCAGATGTATTTATCTTGCTGAATTACAAAGAGGCACTTAGTGTGTGTATAGCACAGTGATCAGCCCTGGAGGACTGCAGAGGCTTTATGTCAGCCTTTAGAAGCTGAACATCTTTGGTGGTAATAACCAAAGGCTGAGAAGCAGTTTTCCCACCCTCAAATCCTCACAGAGAGGTGTGGAGTGGAGGCATAACGGCCTACAGCCCCCCTGCCCCTCTCTCCATCCAGATAGCTCACCGTCCAGCTCCCTAAGACTGTGCCCTCTTCCTAGAGTCCCAAATATCCTCCTTGTGCACTCTAATGTCAAAGGTCCTTGTTTAACTAGAGAAAACATTATCTGGTCAGCACTCATGACATCTTAATTCATGTGTCAGCTATCAATGTTATCAATTCTATCAATGCAGTTGAGTCAGTCCGCTCTCTGCCCACAAATATACATTGCTTCCACACATTACATAGGACACAATCCCAGTTCCAACAGTCTGGTCACTCATCTTAGGCTTACAACAGGCTTCTTAACCGAATTATTTCCTTTGTTTTGAAGGGTAAAAAATGCTTTACAGTGGAGACTAAGGGATGATGTGGAACGAACAAAGAGCTAAGTGTGAGAAAGAGAGAATAGTGTAATTCCTCCCTCACAGGAACGCACAGTGATGCAATCCGATAAATGACCTTTTCCTAAGCAAGCAGCATACCGTGCAGTAATTAAGGTCGAGAGAAGGGTCACTTCGCTGAAAAGAGGGAGGGGCCTGTGCAAATGTGAAGGGGGTGTGGGAGGTGCTGGAGCTAATTCAATCTCTTTCAGGTGCTCCTGGGGACCTCACAGCCAGCAAACTGCACATGTTAGATAGAGACATCCACTACTTAGGGAGCAACCTCACAGAACTCGTGAGTACAGTGGCAGTGATCAAGGGATCAATTTGTCACTCCACACACACACACACAAAATTCACAAAGGCACAGAAACATTTGACTTCTGTCATCTTCGGTGACAAACAAATAGGAACTCAAAGAGTTGTTCCTGTCTCCCTAACAACAAGTGTGTGACACTGAGGGACTGATTGATTGCTGGGTTTTTAGGACTGAGGGCAGTGGGGCATGGAACCCCCAAGCCTCTGTTTTATGTGCTCTGCATGAGGGTCATAAATAAGAGCAGAGTGCAGTGAGGTGGGGCAGCTGCTGGCTCCTGTCTCGCCTGGGGGATGTGGAGGAGGGATGCCAGTAATATACAGTGCGGGTCAGGTCATGCGGGAATCCTGCTCAAACACCAGTGGGGCTGGATCAAACTGTCCCAGGATGGGAGACACCGCTCCACTCAAGCAGTGGACAATCGGGCATGCCCGGCAGGCATGCCTCGCCAGGCCGGCCCTCCACACCCACCCTGGCTCGGTCTGGGCCCCCCTCAGGCAAGTTGATCACTGTACACAGCAGGCGCCGGGGAGAATTAGACATGCTTCTCGTTTCCATTGTGAAGTGTTAAATACCCATGCTTTCTGGGACTGATCGTGTTGCTCCAAGAGGGAGGCTTTTCTTCCATGTGACTGGATGGACTGCTCCTGCCAATCGAGTCTGCTGGAGCTGCTCCTAGCAGCCAAAGCCTCATTGCCCGAAACAATGAGATACTTACAGTCTGGCTTACTTCTGGCTTTGTGTCTTTGAGTTTCTGCATTATAGAGATATTCTGTGGCTCCCAATAATACATGTCAACATTCCTGTGGAATCATACAGATTCTGAAATGGTGGCACTGCAAATCCCATTGGCACACTATTGACATAAATGTTAGGTCCTTATGAGCTAATGACAGGTACTTCGTACAAGAGCTGACAAAACTATGCACGTAACCCCAGGAGTAACAAACGGGCCAGAGCCGAACCTGGTAGGAAGGACAATGAAAGTTTTGGACCGAGGGATAAATCTCACATGAACACAGGGAGGGCTTGTTAAGTCCATTCAGAAAGGGACCCAAGCCAGATACCAACCCAGGACCCTGATGTTGTGAGGCCCTTAACTGTGTGGTTAACCAGGTTGTTTTTAGTGTGTAGGGTTTTTTTAATGTTTTTTTAACAAATGTTAAAGGCCAAACAAATGTCATCAAAATCCCAGAAAAGAGACTGAAAAATGCAATGGCTTTTCAGCCTGTAACATACACATTACAGAATAATGAGCTATAATGAATAGCTATGAATAATGAATAATGTAAAAAAATAACAATGAGAAATTGTAACATAAACCAGCAGGAATATTTACATAGAATATTATGTAGACCCACTTGTCAGATTACAGTTTATTAACCCTCAAAACTTCACATGCGCACGTACACACACACACACACACACACACACACACACACACACACACACACACACACACACACACACACACAGACAGCAGACTCAGGTGGAACAGCAACCAGGGCTACATTATGAATGGAGGCTATTGTCTGCCTGCTCCAGCTGTACAATCAGGTTGATGAGGGACTCGTGTTTGTGTGGTCAGTCTCCTGGCGAATTCCCCTGTCCCCGGCTCCCTCCCTCCACCACAGACAAACAGAGGCACACACTGACAGAGACACACACAGACCCAGGCGAACGCGCTTACAAAAACACAACTAGGCACCATTAGCCATGAGGCTACCTGGGAGGGAAGGAGCTAAATTATCCTCCCCAGTCAATGGCAACTGTTCACCCTGAGTGTGGGTGGTCTTTCAAGACTAGGAAACAACCTGGGTGGGTCGAGACACCAGGGTGCAAAAGGCAACCAGCTCCAGTCCCAACCGTGCCCAGCTGCACTCAAACAAGAGGAAAGGAATGGAGCTGCTGTTCTGAGTTAGAGATGCAGAGCATAAATCCAGGAGACAACTCAGCAGCCACCAGGTTGCAGCAGAAAGGATGGCGTGGAATTAGATGACCTCCACCACCCAAGCGTGCTGGAGCAGGACCAAGTCTCTACTTCCTCCCGTAGGTACTTACATTGATGTCCTTTCCTGCCCAATTGCACTCTTCCCTCCAGTCCACAGGGGCTGGCCAGTAGATCTGAAAAAGCGTAACACAGGGCAGAGCTCAAAGGTGAGAAAGGGCAAAGCGGTGGTATGTTTGGGTTCCTAACTTCACAAGATCAGACGTGTCTGCCTGTACTTACCAACAAATCATAAAGCACAAATGCCTTCATATGCCACCATAAAACAATAAAAACCTTTAAAAACCCAATACAACCTCTAGCAAAAGAAAACCATACATATGACATAAAGTCATAAATAAATGTCATGCCTGCTATAAATCAGCTCATACTGAACTAAAACCAACAAACTAACAGAAGAGATCAGGAAGATCATTTGTCACAGCTAAGCAAAACTGATGTGACAGACTGTGGCCGTCACGTAACACCAGCTCTAGGAGTGCTGCTCAGTCTTTAGCACTAAAAAACGTTAGGATAAAGAATATGCATCTGTAGGAATGATAGGAACAATAGAAATGTTTCTTGTATTCAGTTTTATACACAATATGATTTAGGATGTCATCTTGACAAGAGACATTGTGGCTATTCAGCACCAGTTATGCTGTGATTTGTGGTAGTGCAGTCACTGATTTCTGTAGGTTCTATATGTACATGGTTTCTACCATTATTATCATTATTTTATGAGCTATGTCCCATTAAATATACAGTTGATTTATATACAGTTTTGAGAAGGTGCGTCAGAAGTGGTAATGGCTTGTAAGGGCTGGTTCGAGGGTAGGGGCTGAGTAGATTCTACAGGATTGGGTTATAAAGACCTGTTATGGGGCCTCTGTCAGACTGATATCTCTATTCTCTATTCCAGTCTGCTCGAATTAATGAGGGAATATGCAACCGCAGAGGGAACATCCGAGACCACCAGGTTGCTCCCAGGCACACTCAACAAAGACCCACTCAGTACATCCTACTTGCTCCAACAATGATATAGCCAGTTAACAACAATTCACATATAAGCCAGCTGACACCCAGTGAATAAACTCTCAATACACCATATTTGCTCCAGTGGATTTCTTAGAATGACTATCTGGTCCCAGAGACCCACACTCAAAACATCTTCTTCACTCTAAGCATATTCCCACTACATCCCCTCTAAAATCAAAAACCAAATATTTTGCTAGACACAATGGCTTCTGCTTATCCAGAAAGGAATGTCCGCTCAAAGTCAATGCTCTAAAGTCAGCCAGCCAAGGAAAATCGCTCAGGAAGGGTTTTAGTGGAATAGATTCAGAGAAAGACTGATCATTTTAATTAATAAAAAGTTTCCTATGATCTTTCATAGTTTCAAGTTTGAAAGTGAAAGCATTCTGCCCTAGATGTTAAATCAAATAGGTTATATCAGGTGGTCTGGTGGTTAGCGAACGAATGGCTAAAGGCTGAAACACAAACTAGATATCATGATAGCTACTAGCTGAACCAAAAGCTTATTGTTTAATTAAACGAAAACGGCCTCCAGCTGTGTTTTCTTGGAAGTAATGATTCTTAATCACATTGCCAATTGAACAAACTCTGTAGAGCTCATAAAATAAACTTCAAAATGAGCTAATAAGCTACAAAGAACTGCTGCGTAAACATGTCCTTGGTAGCTTGAGCAAGCTATATCTACTGCACATAGAAAGAATGCGTGTTCTATTACATTCTTAGTTAATTATGATAACTTTAACAGCAATGTTTTGTTAGGCTGTCTCCATCACTAATGAACATAATGAACATAATGAAATTTGTTTTTGTAAAATATAGCCAAATATAGCTTGCTAATGACAGGAAGAGAAAGAAGGATAGAGTAAGGTTAAGGCAAAGGCATCTTAAGAATACGTTTTAATTTTCAAAGCTGATCGTGCTTATGCAAGTGCCTGGAGAACAAAAGCATTAAGAAACAGAAGACCTCAGAAATGACTTTGCTGATTAAATTAACTGATTAAGGTGTGAGGTACTTTTGCATATTTGGGTCTCAGTGTGAAAGCTGCAGAAGAGAAGTGGTGATGAAACCTGACCCTGACCAACAGACATGATGAAACAGCTCCTCAAGAGCGTAGGAACAGGTCATAGAAAATGGGAGGATCAACTGGCGCTAATAGTTTTCCGGATTAGAAGGTCTCTGCAGAATTCCGCATCCTTTTCTTTCCCAAGACATAGCCACACAAAACTAAACAAAAACGGTTTTGTGCTGCGCCCTGTTCATTAACTTTGAGCCTGTTGATTCATGATATTATGACAATATAAGCTAAAAACGGTGCACATGCAAGACTGCTCCTTAACTTTTACAATTTTCAAAAAAGCCATCGAATTAATGTGGTCTAGCATTAAAATATCTGCCAAAATAAATTTTTCAGTTGCTCAAAGTTCACTACCCTCCTTTGGGTCTACCATTTCAGGGGGGCTGAGAGAAGTTCACAGATCTGTCACGGATGAGGCAGAGGAGCAAGGAGATCAAAGGGCAGGGGGTTGACCATTAGTGGGGTTAGCGATGACAGAACATCAGAGATTAACTGATCCTTCTCCAAAATTCAGCCCAGCACAATGACCCCTGATCATTAATCTTTCTCCTGTGGAAATAGGAATGGGATCCATCACTCTGTCATCGCTGATCTCATCCTACTCCTAGATTTGGACTATGAACACAACGTTTTACTGCCACTAAACCTCAGTATATACACCACACTGTCACCTAATGTCAGTCCATACCTCCAGACCTCCTGTCTCCAAACCTCAGTATATAAACCATCCTGCCACCCTACCTCAGTATATATACCAAATGGCCACCAAACTTCAGCTTATGCACCACATTTGTACCAAGCCTCAGTATTCCAAATTCCACATTGTCACCAAACTTCAATTCGTATATATATACCCTCACTACCACAAAACCGCACCAAAATTCTGGACAATCACTGAATGAGTGCTCCACATACATTAGCACATAATTCATATTAACTCCACACTGTGGTGAAGACTATGCCTATTACCTGAATACTGCAACCTATGCTCCATAGTGATTCTAGGCTGCTGACGCTTTGTACCTTCATTATTATGGAGACATATTGTAATATATTCACTGCAACCTGCAGTGTATATGCCATGTTTATTCCATTGTTTAGAATATTCATTATACTGAAAACACACAGCAGCATTTGTGTCATACTAATTCCATTAAGTATTGTATGAAACATGCTACAGCCCATTCGTTATTATGATTTCCTTCAAATTGACAACTTGATGGATGCACATCATAAGTATTACCTGCATGCAGAAAAACTGAAGTATTGACTCCATTTAGAAATACATATTGCACGCCATTGCAGCATACAAACCACAATGGCACGGCAGTATTGGGGAATATCTATTTGAGGCACAGAACCGCATTTAGATGGATAGAAAGACATTTAGACGAGCCAAGAGACATATAGTTAAATGCAAGTCTATATTGATGGACTGACCTTTTGCTCTTGCTTGGCTATGTTATCCAGGCTGAGGGACAGCAGGAAGTTTCTGGCGCCCACAAAGAGCCGTCCCCGCTCCTCGTCCAGCAGCAGAGTGCCGAAGCAGCAGGAGCGTTCCAACTCAAAGCGACGCACACCATGAAACGCCTGCAGATCTGCAGAGACACAGCTCGCAATAGCACCATGACATAGGTATTCACACACACTTGCACAGTGGCACGGTATTACACACACACACACACACACACACACACACAGCACCGGATGCTGACATCACAAAAAGTTTTTATAAGTTAGAATCTA
>JAOVYW010022161.1:2660-19956 GCA_025775045.1 Hiodon tergisus | reverse complement strand
ACACACACACACACACACACACACACACACAGCACCGGATGCTGACATCACAAAAAGTTTTTATAAGTTAGAATCTAGCCTCAAATATTGAAATGAAAGAGTACTATGGAATGCAGCAGATGTTTTATCAATAAGAAATATGTCTGTAACCCCCCTCTACTCATCAGCAGTAGAGATATACCATCTCCAAAGTTGGTAGCATTCCTCTTCCTTGTGGATAAATGGCATAACATCACACAAAATAAATTTAGTAGTTTCATCTCTCAATTGTCAGCAGACACCGTGGGCTGGGCTGGCTCAAACCCTACACTGGAGCAATGCATAGGATGCATACTCATGTCTTATTACTCTGTACATATTACTTATGTGCAGTGTTCTGTGGTGAAGTATTGTACTCCTGCACTTTTCGGATCTCTTGGGCTTTCTTCATTAGATTTTTTCTGGAAAGTGCTGATAACAGCAATTCCTGCGTGCCCTTGAACCTTCCAAAACTTAAATAATAAGCTTGTGGATGTTGACCGCAGTTTAGTAAATATTGGCTTGAGACTCCTATTACTTGACCACAGAGATTGAGAAACAGAGGTTTTCAGAGAACAGTGCCGAACACAAAACTGAGATTGCGGTTTGCAGCAAAGCCTGGTTCTCCCTTGAAGGACTTCTTTGCACTCAGTGTGGTTTCCACAGTAGCCTTCTACTGTTACCCGGGTTACAGGGGAATACTAGGGGCCTCCAGGGCAACAGATGTTCAGACCAGGGCCTTTGTGTCTGAATTCTCTTTGAGAGGAGTGTGGCTAAGCTGCAACTGGAATTAAGGTTCTCTTAGAAATGTTCAAAATCTTCTTTTAAGTATAGGTTTTCCATCATTTGTGCTGTGAGATCCACCTCATCCACTTGGGGAATAACAACACTAGTGACATAAATGAGATGATGGAAGATTCATCCACTGGACTTAGAATGTATGTGTCCAAGAGGATACCTCAAGCAAAGACACAAGCCATTCTTCAAGCGATGTTGATGCGCAGGCTTTAATATCATGCAAAATGCAGTACATCAGAAATCTGTTTCATTTACTTTTTCTAATTCCACTAAACAGCGAAATGCCTTGCATTCGTAGATCAAAACCCTCTGATGCATAGCCAAGGAATCAATTTAAAAGAGTTCTTGCTTTGATGAATAATTGATTTGAACTAAATATATGGACCCCCACCCTTTACCTCCCACTGGACTGAATTAACGTCCTATCCTGATAAATGTTTTTACTTGGGTTTTGTATACATAAAGCATATGTACTGCGGACAGGCATGTCATTAATACACCATTTGGCGTATAATGAATGAATTGAGGGTAAGCAACGTTTACATGTTCCAAGAAAAGCATGAACTATGCTCTGGTATCTGCTCTGGTGCCCCTTCACCAGATGTGGTGTCACCACAAACAGAATATAGAAAAGTCCTTTTTAAGGGTATCCCACAATAGAAAATATTTCAAAATATGCGTGCTCATTATATTTCCCAAGAAAGTATTATTATGTTAATTCTGCTAATATATATATATACACACACCAGTATGTAACCAGATGAAGGGCGTTTGTTAAAAACCTGCTGAGTCTTTTCTTTCTTGCAGAAACAAACAATTTTGAACCAGATGAAGTAAGACCTCTCTGACCAGGACATACACTAACAAGACTTAAAAGAGCCGTGAGATGATAACTATGCAGAGGGAGAAGTGCCTTACCTTTATAAGAAAGCTTCATGCGGGGGGACGACGAAGAGGAGGTGGAAGAGGAAGGTGGGGATGAGGTGGAGGACTCGCCGCTCTTCGGGAGTGCACTGGAAGAGGCCTGCACCGTCAGCAGACCGAAGAAGAGCAAGGAGCTGCATGTCAGCGTGGCTGCCATCATCATCATCATCACGGTCATCATCTTGGCGGCGTTGTGCGCTGTGGCGCTATTGCGGTCGCGGTCGCTCCGCTCCGCTCTTTGAACTCCGCTCGCTTCTTGCGGCTCTTAGATAACTGCGAGTTTCGGGCCCCTCTGCTCTCGTCTTTCGTGCCTCTCAGCTCAGACGGGGGGGGGGACTGCTTCACCGGCAGGACCAGAACCTAAAAATAAACCAAAGGAACTCTTTACAGACATGGCAGGCAGCGGTCCGACTGGCACAGCGCGGAGCTCGCCCCGGCTATTTTAAACAGGGACAGGCGCAATGCCCACGCTGCTGGCACCCACTCATAAAGACGAATCTAATTCTGTCGCATTACGGGAGACACTCCAATCGTCCGGACACATGGGGTCACGGTTACCTTGGGGCTGAAGCATCAGGACATGTGACCAGTTGTGTGAAGCTGTGCTGTGCCAGATCTAAAACCCCACGCAGGCGCTACCATCCAGGTCTATTTAATTCCTTTCATGCAGAACATTTTTAAGGTTGGATGGGTTTTTTAAAATAATGAATTAAACCATGATTAAAGTAACAGGTGCGCCACAGAAAATGCATTCTTTGCTGGCTGCTAAGATCGATTCTGTATCCATCCCACAGCTGCTAATGCCCCAAGCCCAATCTGAGCCCTCCATCACAAAACAATGTACCCTTTCAAAGAAACAGCTCTGTATCGTACTTCATCTTTGGCTCACTCTTTAAAAGTACAGTGAGACCTTTCTCTCTGCCTTATTCAATAGGAGTACAGGGACAGATTAGCCAAGGTAGGACCATAGGAAAAAGGAAACTTAATAGTGTGCTTTGTGTAGAAGGTCTTGGGTCAGTGTGCAAGAGGTTAAAACAAAAGGCCACTGGAGATGAAACTTTGAGTTTCCGCTGTGCTGTCATCTGTTGCTCTATCCCCTCACATATTGAAGTCATCAGCAAGAATGCTAGGCTGAGCTCTGCACTAAATCAGTGCAGCCTTGCTAACTGAAACTGGTCATCAGTTCATGCTCTGCCCAAGTCAGGGGTGAACTGCTCCAGAAGTGCATTAAATCAATGCCATGGATCCCCATCAGTTCTATCCCCCTGACATTTGTCTTACGTCAGGCTTGCGTACTACGGAGCTTGTGCCAGAATGGGACAAGATACTGAGACTGAGAGCTCAGGTGTCAGTTCTGCGCAGGATGCATCAGTGCGCATGGCCAAGAAGAGCAGACAGGCAGACACACAAGCACACTAAAAGACTGGTAGTAAGAGGTCCAAAAGAGCACAGCCTGGTAAACATTAGTGAGACACAACGTTGTCCTAGCACAAAGCATTCCTTTGTGGCCTCCTTGAGCAGAACATTCTCTGGATTCGGGTCCTCTGTCAGTCGGCCAATGACCTCAGCCAGAGCCACGTAAAGCCCTTCTCAATTATGCAGCCCTGACATGGCCCGCTGTAATACGTAGTCTTCCACCGAGTCACCACACATCCCTCGCTCTGCAGGGAACGAAACGGGACAAAACCGGATGCCCTGACAACAGGCCCGTTTATCCCGTGGCATCTGACAGGGCTCAGGGCCCTCAGAGAGGAGAGAAGAGTAGAGAGTATGAGAGGTGGCAGGGACGGCACTGTGGTCTCAGCACTGCTCCAATCTACCTGGAGCCCATTACACTACTGTGTCCTATTGTTAAGAAGCTGATGGCTTTTAATGAAGAAGCAACAGGCTCTGACTTTGTTGGCGGGAGTAGAGGGACGGCCGATGGCTTCTGGCTGCAGAGGTGTCCACTAGTAACGTCCATGACGGAACAGGAACCACTGTTCAGCGTAGTACAAGCTACACAACATCTTGAATCACCCAGTCTAACAAAAACGGAAAACAACTAAAAAGGTAGCCTGGCTAAAAGAGGCTCAACATGGATGATATTTGCAGGGCAGAAACCGCCCTCACAACTCACAACCAAGACTGCATCTGCGACAAATCAATGCAGACCACAGCGCTCAGGGAAAGTATAGACCACAATCAAGATGCACAGCTCCAAAACCATAAGTGCAGAAAACCACTAGACAAACACTCTCCAAAACCAGGATACACAAACAGGCAAACAGGCAAACAGGCCATGATAAAGATCACTTCATGGACCAGAAAATAGAGATTGCAAAAAATAATTATAGCGACCACACGTACCCTGCCGAACAGGTGTAAAAAGAGCCAGCTTAACAGCATAAAAGAGTTTAAGACACAGGCACATTATAGTTATGACATATAGCCCAGCAAGAAGAAAGTTCAACAAATACGTACTTAGCTGTAAAGCACAAACCCGTAGCATAGCTAAAACACATAATGGGCCCATTGAGCACCCAAATGTCAGGCCTCTTGAGACACTCCATAAAAATCAGAATAAAACAGGAAGAGTCAGGCCATATCTACTCCTACACAGTATACAGTTCATACACATAATGCTTTCAGTTATGCAATTGATATTTTCCTTTCCCAAATTTCACAGTAAAATAAATAAATGGCTAAAAAGTCCTCGCTAAGTGATCATTTGTTTCACTCAATAGCAATCCTACTAGAGCTGTGGCTAAATGGATACAAACACCTCCAACAAATGTTTATATAACTAAACTATATAAAATAAGGCAGGCAGGTCACATGTAAAACATTTCAACTGCAACTGTTAAGCTCCCATCAATTTAAATTCCAAACCGTAAGCTTTTTGATTATACCGTAGGTATAATGGGCCGTAGGTTTAAAGCACTTTACAAAGTTACAATTATTCAAGGTGGAACTAACTAAGTTAAATGAAGTTTAAAGCTTAAACTAAAAGCAGCAATGAGCTTTTAAAAATATTTTCTTACGATTTCACAGGTTCCTGCATCTCACAAGCCCATTTTTCAAGCCTCCAACATGTGATGGGGGAGGGCTGAAGAAAGGAGAAAAAGGACCTAATTGTTCCGCGAAACCGACTCTCTCTGGTCTTGAACCAGCAGACAATGCCTCCCGAAACGGAGGAAATGAGCGAGAAGGAAAAAAGCAGAAAAGAGCAGACACTACTGAGTGGTTCAGAGGAGCAAACAGAGGGATTGGCTGCCAGCAATTATCGGCTTTATAGCCCTTTTATGTGTGACAAATGAACAAACTAAATAATTCCACAGGCCCTCTAACAGCCACTTTTTTCAGTACTGGGAGCCCCCTTTACTGTTCCTCTGGGAAGGTAAGCGAGACACCCGAATGAACTCACCTCACTCTCGACGTTCGCAGCCCCTGGGGACAGCAGTGTCAGGGGCCACAGCCATGCAGTGGGCAGGTCAGCTGTCGTACTCCGACACGCTACTCACACTGTACACACACACGTGGGCGGGGGGGGGGGGCAGAACCAGACCTGTTCTGCACCGTAATAAAGTCTCTACCACAATCAAAAAAGCAGAATAGAAAGCCCTCTTCTCCCAACTGCCATGCCAGATGGTAAAGAATAAAAAGTTGGCAATATCCACAAATCAGGGTTTTTTTTCCATTTTTTTGAAGAGTTAAGTTCACTGGAGGACTGGAGGAAATTTCCCAGGTCAGCTGTCTTCGCTTCAGTTCATTTCACTCCGAAGAAGCTCTCCAACAAGTGCAAAAGAGCCGGTGCACAAAGTCTCTCAGCTAGCAAACGGAGGCTGGAGAAAGAGCTTCAGTTCAAGAGCTGGGAGGGAGGGGGCAGAGAGAGAGAGTGAGAGTGAGGAATAGGAGGAGAGAAGGGCGACCAGGGCAACGGGCCGTCCCTTTGGCACAATATTTAATCCCTCCCTCTTCAGGACAGGCGTTGGTGAGCCCTTGTTTCAGAGGTTTGAATAAGGGCAGAGCACCAGCTTGGCAACGCTTCGAGAAAGAGAAATAAAAACGCTAGATCAGATGAAAATCAGATGAAAATTGTAATCATGATCTCCAACAGCCCTGTATGTCAGGTTAATCCACACTGTGGACAGGGGGAGAGGGCTCAGCTTCATACAGCCAACCCCAACTCCTCCTCTGTACACTAACCGGATGCTAACCGAGCATCAGTTCCACGCTGGAGACACAATCCCGGTGCGCAAGCAACAACGATAAGCCGAGACCTTTTCATTTCGACTGCTCTGGCTGCGCCGGCAAAAGTAGGCTGCGGTAGCAGCTCGTTCCCAAGCGCCAGTTTGCCCCCCACTGTGATGACCTTCTGACCCATTCGTTGCGCCATGGCAACCTTGGTGACTTGCATGGTTCTGGAGCTCCCGCAAGTATGCCAGTTAAATTTACAGCTAAAGAATTAAAAGTTAAAAAGGTACTTGGACCATATAATAACTTACTATTTAACTGAACATAAAAATGCTACAATATAGCTCAATTTAACTGGCCTGCATAAATATCAAATGACTAATTTAGAACCTTTTTTGATCATAAAAAATTACAAAACAGAAAGGAAAAAAAAATGGCCCAACAAGACTTTCATTATCTCTCCATTCCTTGATAATGGCCTCCCTCTATTTATATTTTTTTCCTCAGCACTTTCCTGTACTCTCCTGTTCCGTGTTCAATGCCTGCATGAAAAGTCCCCTGCATTACACCCAAGAAAGTGATGCTACTTTAGACAGGGGTCAGAGGTCAAACACACAGCAGCTCACCGCACACTGACTTCCCTGGGGTGGCCCTGGTGCTGAGTCTACTTTGTCAGGGCACATACAAGTGTCCCTGAGAAAGAGACCACAGTCAGGCACCTCCATTTCCACACACACAAAACAGATATAACTTACACTGCGGACACAACTTCACTATCTACGACAGACTTAGGAAGAAGTGCGGTCCAAGCTTCAGCCTTTAGTCTCAGAGCCTGAATCCAACGCTGCCTTTTGCGCCCTTGGGTGAGGTGATTGACCTGAATCGCTACTGCAAATATTCAGCTGAACAAATGGATGGTTTAAAATAAAATGTTGAGCTCTTTAAGGTGCTTTGGGTAAGCGGATCTGCTACCAAACTAAATAACTGTAATAATGAAAATGGGCCGATTCTAAAGCAACCCCTGACGCTCTGGCTGGTTGATGTATACCACTCATGTTCCTGAGTACATTGGGTTCCAATAGATTGTCAGCCTTTGCAGAAATGACTATTAAAATTCCTGTAGCGGCCCCCACAAGACGCATGCAAGAAGAGACAACACCAAAGAGCCCTTCTGCCAATCACAAGCAACCGTTAATCTCGTCTCCAAAATTAATGTAATTACAGGGACTGCTGATCTGGCTAATACCCGTGACTGAAAGCGACGGAAAAGTGCGACACAAAATAAATTCCACCACTAAGTAGATCGTTAGCACTGCTATGACCAAGGGGCCATTACAGTGGCTGCGTCACCCTATGCCTAATCGCTCTAATGGAACTCTCCAGGCCCTCTGCCCTGAACAAGCGATAGCGGTGATCTGATAAAAGCCAGTAATTCCAGGGGGCAAAGTCCCGTTGAAAAATTTCAGTTGAAATGTATTTGTGTGTTTTTTATTGCGTTGCTTGCACAGAGATAAACAAATTGAGGTGATGAGGTCATTGTAATTTTGAGAAGCCCGTGCTTAGTGGTGTCTGTGGGTACTACTGAAAGTTTGAACAGACCTGAAATCCTTCCATACTTCTCAGGCTGGACCAAGAATTACAGTGAATTGATGCCTCCTAGTTTGTATTTACAAAAGCATTTCATTACAAATATGTAATCAAAACATTTAAAATAAATTAAATCCATGCTCTTTCTATGTTTTTAGGCATGTAAGAGTGCATTTGCTTTTTTGTAAACGCTGGCTGAAAAGCAATGGTTATTTCAATTTGAATTGCAATGCACACTGTGTCACTTGCAGACCCATTGTCTCCCACTTTCCTCCCAGTTTTCCATCCTCACCTCTTGGTTCCCCCCTGACCTCTTCTCTGCTCTCCAACAGAGCTGGGCTGCTTAGCTTGGGCCTGCTACGACCTGCCAGGTTCAGGCTATGGGTCTCTGAGTTGCAGGGTCTGGACAGCTAATCCCCCCTCCCAGGGGAGATGGTTTCCATTGCTCATGGGGTCCCCCAGGGTCCATTTACACCAAATCCGCATTATTTCTGATGTAGACAAAAACCATACACCTCCTGTGCCTTCACCCGTCCACATGCCTCCATACCATCTCAGGAACACAGTCACTGTTGAGAGATTACTACACCTTCAGATGTGACAGCCATTTAGCTTCACCTTTCCTGTCAGCTCTGGGGTGCTGCAGTTACCTACAAACATTTTTATTTTTGCTCACAAATTTTTAAGGGACCATAATCAAAATATTTAAACAGTTCCAGCATGACCTGAACTTATCCTTCTGGGAGTTTTTTTTTTTTAATGTTCTGACATCCCACCCAGAGAAGTAATAATTTTCTTCAGCTTTAACGACAATCATAAAAAAAGTAATTCTCTTCAAATATAATTTTAAGAGACATGTCATGTACAGGGGAATCTTCTTTCTTCCTACAGATGGTTTGTGGAAAGTTTGAAAAGAAAATTAGTATGCCTAAATCTCCAATCACTTGAGACTTGCACTTACCTGTTCCGGTATCCCTCTACATGAGAAATGAACCTCAGCAGCCCCCTTCGGCCATTCAATTTCTCCATCAGATCACTCGCACATTTTCAAACAATTTTCCTTTTCTTCTCTGCGCTAACACGAGTGGATTTGATGGGAGGGTGGGTATGTGTACAATGGAGGCTCACCTGGCATAGATCTGTGAGTTTTTTGAGTGGGGGTGGTGGCAGATTATACCCTATAAATATATGGGGAAAATTGTGGGCAGGGCTGGAATGCTTAGGGGAAGTACGTCTCTGTATATAAAAGATCAGTACACAAAAGGTATACGCAGACTTGCTTTGTCTACATTATTCCTCCATGTAGGCCGACTATAGAAAAAGGTTGATCTAGACGTCTGTACAGCAGCAATCTCTGAATGGGGTCTCTGATTAATTCGCAGCTCACTGTGGCGATACCAAATGAGAGAAATCAGCAGAGCAAACTATCTCCACCTCCCCAAGGGATTAGGAGTGACTGACAGCGGCTCTTAACGGCGCGCCCCCAGATGAAATCGTGCTGATGCACATTTGATTGTTTCTCACAAGCATCACATTGTCAAGGGGATTAGGGTTCAGAGGTGCAGAGGCCGCATCGACATAGGCTGGTAGCCTACCCTATCCCACCAAGGTATTATTCTCACCCTAATGGAGAAAACAGACACTCAGGATGTATAAATAGATGATTGCCCAACTGAGCAGATCAAGAGTATAAGGTTCATTATTTCAACAGTAAAATATTCCTCAGTCACCATGGTTAAAGTTACATCCAAAAATGTAATTATCAGAAGATTGATATTGTGCAAACAGAAATTGAAAAGAATAAAAATGATGTAAATCGTTGTGGTGTCTGCCTATGCAACAATCCTGTCTTCATGCACACAGCTGGGTCTCACCAGCTTGTGAAGGCCCTTTGTCTCAAAACCTTTCATTTTTCGGTCCTTGAGACTGGGAACAAGCCAGTGAAGTTGACACACCGCACTGTATTCAAAGCCAGCCTGGATCCCATAACGCCTCCCGGTGGCTTGTTATGGATTCCTGCGCTGCCTGAAATGTTGTCTGGACGACAGAGGTGTTCGCCCGCAGCCATGGATGTTATGACTGCTCAAAGAGGGCCATCGGGGTTGTTCAAAAGCAGCCGCCTGTCTCGTTAAGTCAGAAACAGAGCAAAGTAGCAGAAAACGACTGTCTTGAACACTATTGATCCAAGAGGACGGTTGCTCCAAGCACGTTTACACAAAAATGTATAGTTACAAGACGCCCTGTTGACGGTGTTGACGGCCTGTGAATTAGACTTAATCCATGACACAGTTGGTGATGGAGGGACTTCAACATAGCAACTCCTTTTCTGCTCAGTCAAGCACCTGCTCTCAGAAATCTGGCTCTTCTTTGCAACCAGATGCATTTCCTTCTCCCATTTAAAAACACCTCCTCATACATTTTCTAAACACACACACACACACACACACACACACACACACACATACAAAGCCATAATCTCTGCTTAAAACCACTAGCCCTAGGTCATAGAGTCAACTCGCTCATTTCTCATTGCATTTGGATAAAAAGCCTAATGATGGTCTTAATGGGTCATAAATACCGCCACACAGACTGCAGGTACCTACAGGGATAAGTGGGCTGACTCCACATCTGATGCAGCACAAGCAGAAATCCCCTTAACTCGGGAATAATTGAAGGCCTTCGGAGACCTGGGACGGTGATGAATGATCTACCCACAGCAAAGTGAAAAGGGGAGAAAAAGGCAGAATTGCTGGACCTCAAGCATACCCTCAGCAGGGCAACTTAATTACAGAACTACTCACCAAAGTGCTGTCTTTAAAAGGCTTCAGTACCTTTTATTGCAGTGTTGTACTGACATGAGCGATCGACACAAAGTGGATGATATATTATCAGTGGGAAACACCCTTTGGGAAAACACCCTGTATGAGGGAAGGGGCAACAGCTGTTATTAGAACACACTGTGCTCAAAGCCAAGGATGTAAACTTCAGGCAGCGTGTACGGTTTCATAGTGAAAGAGCTGAGATGTTCTTTCTCCAGGACAGCTAGTTTCTCACAAAAA
Source organism: Hiodon tergisus (assembly GCA_025775045.1). NCBI lineage: Eukaryota > Metazoa > Chordata > Actinopteri > Hiodontiformes > Hiodontidae > Hiodon > Hiodon tergisus. The sequence continues at coordinate 9,394 of JAOVYW010022161.1, read as the reverse complement.
GGAAGACATTGGATGAAAACATCTTACCGTTCCCCTCCCACCATGGATCAAGATGATGAACTTGGTTCCTGATCAGCTGAGCCTACACAGATGGCTGAACGAGGAGCAGAGGAACCCCTCAAAGCTGGTGCCGGTGTTCGTGTGTGCACAGACAGGAACTCCCAGCTGTGCTGACTGAATGCAGAGGCACAGCCAATTCAAACTGCAGACGTCTCACTCACTCTCAGATACCAACATACGCCACACCAGCACGGTGCTCACCCAACTTCTCAGGAATAGTTTTTAATTAGTGCTCTATTTAAGTACTCGCCCACTAACGTGAGACCACTTCCTTGGGCTTCAATAACAGTTCACTTGAGAGCACAGGGATCTAGTCCATCCAAAGTGCTCATTAACAGAGACGTCACATCCTTCAGTCTGCTGACATCAGCAAAGAGATCACTTAATCTCTTTAGAATAGCAAAATGTCTGCGTGGGGGCGAAAAGAAAGCTCTGCAGATAACGTGCAATGGAGAACAGCAAACAAATACATAATCAACTCTGCAAAGAGCATGAATAAAGCAAAATACATTTGACAAACAACCTGAAACATGACAGGAGAGACACCTAAATATCGGGACTGGTGACCTCTCATTGCATAATTGCTCATTGAAAGGAAAGGCCAACAAAAATTAATTCTGGGACTCAGAACTTAGTTGTATGTCACCTCTCAGCTGTGGACCTGTTGTGTGTAAGTTTCTCTCTCTCTCTCTCTCTCTCTCTCTCTTTCTCTCTCTCATAGGATAACACGTACCCCTGGCATGAAAACAGAAAGTAACCATGGAGTAATACTGACACAGTAGCATTTCTGGGCAGAAATGTAAATATTGTATTACATTGTTTTCATTTAAAGCTGAACATATATGATTCCGTAAACAAGCAAGAAATTATTGTTAGAGCTGTTGCTGGCGTAGGTTTTAATTGCCAAACCTTTGCACAAAGGGGGACCGCTTGCCTTCCCCTCCAAAGCATGAGACTCATGCCTGGTTAAAGGACTGAAGATGCTTCTAAACAATTTGTTTCTTCAGAAAGGCAAACCCGTAGGGCTTCAACAAAGCAGAGAGCCTGAAAAAACCGACTTTGGAAAGAACCTGTTACCCTCAAGGGTGGTGACAGGACGTGGGCATCCTGAGCAGAGGGGCTGGGGCTCTATTGGAGAGCAGTGAGGGCTCAGAGGTGCCTCGTCAATGGGATTCCCATGCATGCCTCCCCCCCGAGCGACTGAGGCTTGGGCGGGAATGAGAAACAGGCCTGGGAGCTGGGAATCGCCCAGAGGAATACTCTTCACAACACTGGGGAAGAAACTGCTTCACAAATCACCTCTGCTTTCCTCTCTGCTTCCATCTACTCATCTCCAGCTCGCCGCAAACACTGTCCTCGCAGAGGAACTGGGTGTTCACAAACATGCAGTCATCTGTGCAATCCATCGAGGAGGAGTTCAGCCGCGCTCACCAGAAGCCAACCAGGGCTCTTCATAAATCTCTGCTTACTTTACCCAGAGGACAGCAAACTGGTCGGGCGGCTTCCCTGACTGCAATGAACCACTTGCCATAAACACTTATGACCTGCTCTGGAATTTCTCTTCCCGTGCGACAGAAAAGAAGAACTCACTGGGCCAAACGAAGGGCTGCAGGTTGCTTCCACCCGCCCCCCCCTGGCGTGAGCGAGCAGTGTTGCCGGGTTTGTGTTTTTAAAATCATGTCGCTGTGCTTCTGAGGGGTCTGCTCTGTCGGCTGCCATGATCCTGGCACAGGGGATTCGCAGGAAACGGACAACAAACTGAGGCCTTGGTGCATCCAGCTGCCGACACCGGGGGCTGCTCTTAGGGAGGGATTCGGCAGGAACGCTCCTCGGGAAGCACGTAAGCGGCCCAAAAAGACAGAACGGCGTTCCCAGGATCCAGGAGACGGGAAGGAGTCCTGTCGTGTTGTTATTAGTGATGGAGGAGTGGATGTGTGTGTGATCAGGGTGGGAGGGTGGCCTGGGCTGTATTGGAGCGATTGACGTAGTCCCAGGGAAAAAAAACAAAAACATGTCAGATTCCTCCTTCACGTCGTCCACCACTTCAGCCAGATTAATCAGCACAAATCTTTTTCAAAAAGGGGATGCTTGCTTAAAAAAAATTATGAATTAATATACACTCTACTTTCAATAATTTGGGCAAAAAATACTAATTAACAAACAAAATAACGAAAAGTGTAATTTGTTTACTGTAAATAAATTCAATTATTCATAAGTAATGTCTGGTGTATTTTATCAGGCTCTGTTGGATAAAACAGAACAAAGTTGGTGTTGTTGTTATTAAAATGATACCTTACGATATTATAACCTTTGTTTTTTAAATGGGCTTGGCGATAATACCAGCCACCCCTCTGCATGGCAACAATCTCCCCCTCATAATTCACACCTTGCCTCACGCCACTCCACTGGCCTGATCAACACCAAGGCCACGACCAACACGACCAACCATTTGAACATTTTCTTTCATTTTAAGCAAATGGCCTTGCTTTAGTTACTGTACTATGTACTATAGTATCAATATATATTGTACTGTCTCATTCTGTTTGTTTTGATCTGTGGCGCAAATATAATGTACTATACAATCAATTATTCACTCTAAAGAATTTCCAAGGCGACGGAGTGGCCAGCAGGTCCATGAAAGACAGAGGAGAGGAGGATCAGCTTGCACGCTGTTCCAAGTTGGCGCACACAAACAGACGGCTAAACTTCCAGCTATGCAGAGACAGCAGAGAGGAACACAATCAGCAAAGCCGTCCTGCAACGCAGTGCTGAGCCCAGCGCTATTCTAGCAAAGTGGGCCGTTTGTGCGATGCTGAAAAAGGGGGACGGCAGAAAGTGGGAAATGGGAGCAGACTGTTCTGGTCTCTGGTGGTGGGTGAGTGCGCAGGGTCGCCACAGGGCAGAGAGCCCATTAATGTCCTCCCAGATAGGTCCTCTGCCATGCTGCCACTCTCCCTTTCTCTGTGGCAGCGCATCCTGAAATGTTACTGATCGCCGCTAACTATCCGTGTGAGTAGGGATAAAAACATACTGGTTGATGTATGGCTCCTGTCACACAAGTCCCTGTTGTATTTCAAGCTGAAGAAAAACTTTTACTAATTCCACAGAGTGCATTAACCTCATTTTTATTCTCTTTATTCTGGTAAAGAATGGTATTCTGGTTTATCTATCTTTTGCATAAAATAATAAGAACGGCAGCCCCTGTTGTGAAGCCCAGTAAACTAGTACACAGATCGTCATTGGCTCTGTTCGGTATCAATGTGCAGTTCAGTCCAGCACAAACATGTCCGGTTGACATGAGTTTGTCCAGTGCAACGATGCAATCATTGTCAAGATTTTTCCCATGAACACATGAAAACTACATGAAGAGTTTGCCCATGATGAATACATGGAGATTCCTCATCTGATTCTGCAACTTCTCACTGTCCTGACATTGGAAAGCCAGATCATTAGTGTTGAGAGATAGGCTTGCCTGTAGCGAGGGGCATAGCCTTCCAGGGGATTCCGAGGAACCTGTGACCCTTGTGTTTGCAGATTAATAAGTTATGGAGAAGGGAGAGATGGGATAATTGGCATATCTCTGTCAGCAGCTGCTGACACAGTGGCAGGATGACAGTTACTGGTCCTATTATTCGTAGTCATATTAAACCCAAGAAGCTGAACGGGAACCATTAACTAGGCACGCTGAATTTAGTAGGGCTCTCAATAAAGCAGCAGGCTGCCAGTACCGGGTGTAGAAAATGGACCTGGGCTCCATGATGCCCTGCTGTTCACACTAACCCACACACACATAAATGCTCATAGAAATTCACACACACATACAAACAAGCACAGACATCTTGCAGTTGAACTTAAGCTGAACGTTCAGGTTTAAACTTCGATTGAAAAGATTACAAAATATTACAATGTATGCAATCCACCAAGCAAAACAGCCCATCCAGTGTTTTAGCATGTTGGATATCTGCGGAAGCATTCATGTAGGTTCTAAAAGAATGTCGCCTGGAATTCCCTTTATTGTCTAATCACTGCCTCAATGGCGTTCCCCCTTCCCCCATTGCTGCCTTGCTGCCTTCCACCTCCATAAAAATGCATCGCATTCTTTTTCACTGTTTCTCGCCTTTCTCGCCGGGTCTTGTCTCACTGAGATGGCTGACCCTGTGCATCGGCCCGGACATCCCTTCCCGTTGGTTCCACTTGCTCTGGTCCAGGGGCTGTAGCCCCTTGACCACTTTATTTGCACTCAGCTTCATCCTGAGAAAGACGTCTGCTCTTTGTGTTCTGTCTGGGCTTAACATGCAGAATGTAAAGCTCCTGTTTACTGTTTATGGTCTGAATGCTTTAGGAGAGAGTGTACAAAAAAAAACCCCAAAAAAGGGAAACTAAAGGGAAGGTGTTAATGCTGTTTTTCCGTGATAATGTTTTTGGATGTAGGAGAATTTACTTCACCTTTTAAAGACAGGAAACCAGACATCTACCCAACAGTACTACTGAGTCTGCTCAGACAACTGCACACATTTATGAATGCCGCTTACGTTGTTAAGACCTTGTGGCAAAGACAGAGCTAGCGCTGTTACTTTGTACCTGCAGTCAGACTCTTGTCAGATTGCATCACTTACAGACTGTCCAACCAAGAATGCAGACCTTTAAAACCTGCTCTGGGGTAAGTCAGCCAGCTACTTTTCCCCATTGCGGTCTGTGCCACATACAGTAATGAACTGAAGCACATCAGCTAATTCACAAAGACATCCGAGACCCATTAGACTAGGTACATAATGAATTTTCTGTGTCAGGGAAAGTATGGCAAAATTAGATTCACATGTAAATGTAGTAGTCTCTCTCTCTCTCGCTTGCTCTCTCTCTCTCTCTCTCGCTCTCTCTCTCTCTCTATCTCTCTCTCTATCTCTAGCTGCCTCTCTGGGGAAGTATACTGTGCACTACACATGCAGGCCAATGAGGGCATTAGGAATGACAGTGGACTGGGTGGGAGGGTTGGGGGTTATTATTTCAGCCTGCGCCTCCCCCTCCCCCCCCCCACAGGTGTGTCAGATGGCCGGATAATAAGAGGCCATTTGTCGGAGTCTCACCTCTCCTAAAGACTGGCCAGCGTCTCATTTTGACAGCTTCCACTCAGCAGCACTAAATTGTGTGCCTGGCTCTGGGTGTTTACGCTTGCCCGGGGATGGGAAAAGGATACTTTTAAATGGCTTTGACAAGCTGAGTGTCACGGGTCCCAGGTCCCCAGCCTATACACAATACCGGCTGCCTACCGAGGTAAAAAGAAAATCACTGCTTTTGTGTTTTGGAGTGAAGGATGAGCTGCACTGGTGGTCAGCATAGTTCAGCTAACAAATTCTTAGTGGTAGTGTGTAGATGCACATTATGTCATTACCCTCTGTGAAAATGTGAGCCAAATCGAGCATTTCAAAATCACCCGTCTTCCTTACATTGCTTGTTGTGATTGTCGTGACTATTTGTATATCTCAAATCTTTTATTTCATATTCTGTGCCTGCAGGGGGAGAGCGGACCAGCTTTATTTAACCTTGCTGTCCAGCAAGCATGGGTAGCCACTCCCTTGGGTCGATCAACAACATAAATCAACACGTTTCCTTCTCCGATCTCCAATAGGACAGAACACACTGACACCGCGCCGGAACTGAGGAAAAAGACCAGCCTGCCCAACACATACCCAGGTAATCCATGGATGTTGCAGCCCCCCCAGTACCACCAACACTTAAGTCTGCAAATCTTGTAATCCTGTCTCCAATCACACTCCACGGACAAGCCATCAATCCCGCCATCACGCTCACACCTCGTCTTCCTCAGCCAGAGAGTGCCTGTTAGGAAACCCCCACTCACACCCCTTTTCCTCGTCTTTAATGAGCTCGGACTGTGGCAGCAGCACTCCGGGTAGGCAGGGGACACAAAGGAACCCTCTGTTTGTCTCCCTGGGGAAAGTCAGGGTTCTGTTCACGCGTTCCAATCGAGAGAAAGCTGGGACAAAAACCCTGCAAATAACTCCTGAGCAGGACACATAAAAAGCCCTCCACAGCACAGTTTACAGGTGTGGTTCTGGTGCTAAGACACGCCCATACCCTCCCCCTTTCACATGTCACAGCGCTGCTTGTATGCTGTTGAATCTGGTGGAGAACTGGGAGACCATGGGGAGCTTATGCAGGAGAAAACACATCCCGTAAAAACATGGTTTCTTTTCCCAACATTTCGAGACCTGAAATGTTGATAATACTCCCGGTATTATAAATCTTCCCAGTACCTCACCCCCGTCACCCATGAACACTCCCACACAGGTGATCCCTTGTAGTTTAACTACACATGTTCACAAAAAGACATGTATACAGCATTATTAGGTGCTGCTTTTCAGATGCCCACTTTGGCTGAAATGGTTTTGTATTGGTACCTGTAAATAAGCCCAGCTCTTTGTTATCTAAAGTTCATTCTGACCTTGAAACAGAACAATCCCAGTTTGGTATAGACTAAAGTAAACGTATTTAATAAATATTTTAAATGATACAGACATACTTTCCAATTCAAATGAACCATAACGCCCTAAAATGAAAGACATCCTTTAAGCTGATTTCATAGCTGTGCCCCTCTCTTTGTCACCCACAAACACACACACACACACACACACACACACACACACACACACACACAC
>JAOVYW010022125.1:17792-31386 GCA_025775045.1 Hiodon tergisus | reverse complement strand
GGCTAGACAGACGGTCGTATTTAGACATTGTCATTGTCCATCTTTCTCACACACACACACACACACACACACACACAGATTGCCGTTGCCCTGTTGTGTACAAGTTCTCACGGTGCCCTGAGAGGTCAGCTAAAATGTTTCTGTGTTTAAAATCGTTACCATATTCGGGGGGTGCAGGAACAGCTGCTCTTAGGACTGTGGGGTCATCAGATTTATTGTTAGTGATGACACATGCTTCGTTTTGGGAAAAATTCAGTAGGCCTCTGCTGTTCACTTCCACATGATTTGCCCTGCTTGCATCTTCTAGAGAGAATATTACTCTCTGGCTCACCATGAGGAGAAACGGAGTAACTGTCTCTCTAGGGACAATTACACTAAATATCCACTTGGGGGCGCATGTATCCCTTGTTCCAGATAACCTACAGGTGCTTACTGTATTCTCTGGAGTACTCCGTATGCAAGGTCATCGCATATCGTTTTTACGATTTTTACTTTTTTTTTTATGGAAGCAGTGTTTGTGACATTATCTGGTATTAAGAGATATGCATAGAATTAGATGTGTGGTTCATGTCCGGACACTCAGTTTGTTTTATCAGCGGATATAAAAAACCCCAGCGTCCTGTCACCTTGCAGTGGAACAGTGATTTACTGTAGCCTCCCCCCACCCCCACGCACGCCCTTGGTGGTGCGCTGTCTTGGCTCAGAAGGGCTAACTCCCAGGCCCGGCTCTGAGCGGCACATTGGGAGGGGAGAGAGGCAGTCTTGTGTATGTATTTAATGATTAACTAGCTTTTACCTGGGTCTCCCACTCCCTTCTTAAACAAACATCCTGCGCGCAGTTTGTTTGCAGCAGTTTCACCATCTGAGACCTAGATATTAGCCCTTCCCCCGGTTGTCTTCCTCCCCCTCTCTCTCGCGCGCTCTTTCTCTCTCTCTCTCTCTCTCTCTCTCTCTCTCTCCCCCTCCACTTGCCCGCCCTTATGTGTTTCTGCTTTTTTTGTTTCAGCCAATCTGGAGATGAATGAAAGCTCACGCTGGACAGAGGAGGAAATGGAAACTGCCAAAAAAGGTAAAATCAACACAGTGGATTTGTTTAGTGTGTTGAAAAGCACTGGTGTTTTTCTGTTTGTTCCTTTACGTCTTACCTTCGCTCGGCGTTTTGGCTTACGTAACTATTCTAACCGGCCGGTCTGTGCACAGCAGCCTCTGACTTCCTGGTTCTTTGGCTACAAAGGCACGAGTGGTGTCTGCATCTACGCACAAACAGGTTCCACTTCCTGTTCCCCGCCATGCTTCTTCGCGCCACCCTTTTTCTGTCTGACTCAGTTTCCTTTCTTGCGATTGGGTCACACTGTTGAGGACGGTGCCGGCATTGGCTGGTTGGTGTGTTGTTTAGTAGGTTTGGTTGGCCTTTTTTTTTTCTTCTGTTTGCTCAGAGGTGTTAAAAGGCTCAGCAGGCCTTTGCAGATACACGACCTCCATGTTCCTGCCTGTGTTCTTTCAGCTGCCTATGAAGGTCATTTTTATTGACCTTGTTTAGATTTTTGCTTTTTAAAAAAAAAATCGGATTAAGCTCCCACGAACATACAGCCATTGCAGTCGCTCATTTGTTCATTATTACATTGGAACATTTTGAATGGCCCCTGACATTGTTAAACCTGCAGAAAGACTGGCATGTAGATGCGCACAATGTTCAGTGTGGGTTTGGTAGACCTTGGGGTTTGACCTCAACCCAGAGGAGCATCATGTAGGAAGAACTCTTTATTTTGGTGCATGGAAGTTATAATGACGACGAAATGGTGAAAGGTGTCAATTTTATCTTTCACCTTTTAATCACTCAGCTCAGTTCCATAACGCCGCCTAAGTGTAATGAGTGCAATGCTTATCTCATCCAGAACCTCGCTTGATGCTGAGAGAAAAGGAAGAACAAAACATTTTTATGAGGTGTCAAAACCCATTCACCCGCTTCTGTCCACAATGCTTTGGCATCACTGTCATAAGCGTCATGTAGCATGATCTTGTCCAGTTTTCCAATCAGAAGCTGCTAAAAACAGTGCTTATTTGTTTATTAATAGCCAACTGAATCGTTTGGTGTCAAAGCCCGTTCAGTTAATGTCAGTGAGCGTGTTTAAAATAAAAAAAACGGGTCTGGTTAGCTTTGTAGCTGTACCACCAGATGTTTATGGTTGATTGCTCTATAATGCTTATGATGCCTCTATATTGCTGGATTGATCTGTTATGCTTATGTTGAAAGTAAATAGCCGTGCATGGGCAGTCATTGCAGAAGTAACTCTTAGTGTGTCCCATGCTTTTTTTTGTAACCTCTGTCAAGGAACCCATATCGGTGTGTTCACTAACGTTTCCATAATTCCACTGTATCCTAGTAATGCTGCAATTGTGTATGGTTTCTTTAGCTGTCATTTCCTAAAATTTCCACACACGCACATCCATATGCTCTCCACACACGCACATCCACTCCACCTGCTCCACGCACACACGCGCACGCTCTCCATACGCACTCCCACACACACCCGTTCCCCCCACGCACACACCCACCTACTCTCCACACTGAAGCTGACGATGAATGATGTGGTGCACGGGATTAGTGGGTAGCTCTGTGTCCCGAGATTAGTTCTTCTGGCCCTGCATCAGCTGGTGCGCCTCTAAAAGGCTTATGTAACCAGGGCAGAAGGGAGGGCTATTTTTGGGGAACTGTGCACCTATCCTACGTTGGAAGGTCCCTGGCAGCTGAGCCGAAGGAGAGCAAGGGGCCAAAACGCTGCGGATGGCTTTGTGACTTAACTTAAGGACACGTCGGCGAGCACGCAGCTACTTTTGAGATGCACGCCTTGGTGTGGCTGCCCAAAGAGGCTTAAAGGACCTTATGCTAATATGTTTATCCCACAAAGATCTCAATAAAGGAATTTATAGCGCCTGGCTGGCGCTCAAAATTCCAGCATTATGCCCGCAGGGCCTCTCCTGGCATGGCTGCGTAAAGTGATGGATTACCGCTGTCTCTTCTCCTCTAACAGGGGGTGGCAGAGCCTCCCAGTGTCCTCCCCTCGCGTTTTCTCCCGTATTCACACCTACACAGGCTCTGCTTTCTGCTTTCCGGCAGAGTCTGTGATCTGTGCTCAACGCTGCTGCTTCCTCCCCAGCTTCACTGTGGCCAGGCCGGCAGTGGCCCTGCTACGTCTCCTCCACCCTCCTCGGAGAGGGAGAGAGAGGTCGGCTGGAGATGGAAGTGGTGGCACAGGCCCATATTGGCAGGCGGTGTGGAAGAACTGGCAAGTCTCTCCCACTCGCTCTGCCATTGTTTTTTAAGCGCAGTCTGGGGGTCACATTCAGACAGGATGAGAAGCAGGTCAGGGAGAGGAAAAAATGAGCCAGATCCCTTCTGGCTTGTTATTACGGCGTCGGCATCGCAGCCTCGCTCGCGCCACCATTGTTTTCTTTTCTCCCCTTGGCCTAGCCCTCTTCACTCTCAAACAGTGGTGTCTGTGTGTGTCTGTGTGTCTGTGTGTCTGTGTGTCTGTGTGTCTGTGTGTCTGTGTGTCTGTGTGTCTGTGTCTGTGTGTGTGGCTGTGTCTGTGTGTGTTTGTTTACGAGTGCGTGGGGGAGTGTGTGTGTGCGTGCGTGGGGGAGTGTTTCTGTGTCTGAGTGTGTGAGGGTTTATGTGTGTGTGTGTGTGTGTGTGTGTGTGTGTGTGTGTGTGTGAGAGAGAGAGAGAGAGAGCACAGCTCTGCCTCCTGAGATCGAGAGAGAGAGAGAGAGAGAGAGAGAGAGAGAGAGAGAGAGATCAGATGAGGGGGGAGCACGCAGCACAGCCTCACAGCCACTCTTGCGGAGTTCTCAGACTGCAGCCAGCGGGGAAAGTGGAGGCCAGCGGAAGCAGCGTGGTGCTAGCGAGCGGGAGTGGAATAGCATGTGTGGCTCGGAGCATGTGCCTCTGACGACAGCCCAAGTGTCAGCCCGCTGGAGAAGGCGGCGGAGGAGGGGGGTGCCGGGCTGAGCCCGCGCAAATCGCCCAGTCAAGCCGGAGGTCAGAGGAGGGGTTGAGGGCGTGAGTGCGGGTTGAGGGTTCTCCATGGGAGGGCGCTGTGTGGCATTAGAGTGAGGGTTGAGGGTTCTGCCATGAGGGGGCGCTGTGTGGCGGGAGAGTGGGTATTGAGGGTTCTGCCATGAGGGGGCGCTGTGTGGCATGAGTGGCCATTGAGGGTTCTGCCATGAGGGGGTGCTGTGTGGCGGGAGACTGGGCATTGAGGGTTCTCCACGAGAGGGCACTATGTGACATGAGCGCGCGTTGAGGATTCTGCCATGAGGGGGCGCTGTGTGGCGGGAGACTGGGCATTGAGGGTTCTCCACGAGAGGGCACTATGTGACATGAGCGCGCGTTGAGGATTCTGCCATGAGGGGGCGCTGTGCAGGTCATCCGCTTCGCTTGTCCCGGAGGCCCTAGACCGGCCCTTTGCGTGGCAAGCATAATTAGAGGAAAAAAATAAATCATTAAGATGATTTAATAGTTGTCCTGCTTGCTGCTGCATGTGGCTGGTTATTGATATTTCAGAGAATCAGCATTGTGTAGGTACTATGGCTCTGCGTCTGTCTCTAGTTTCTTTTTGGCTGTGAAGTATGACTTATGACTTACTACGACCGTTTAATACATGTGCCATTCTAGCCGGTTAAAGTTGGCTGTAAACGGTTAATAGCTTTTTGTCACGTGTTTCAATCTCGCTCTCTTTTGCTCGCTCTGCACAGAGCGATTTGGATTCTTCACTGTCTGTTTCACTCTGAGAATGCTGCGCGTTCAGGTCAGGAGACTCTCACCCTGCGCTGAATGTTTCTGAACACTAAATGTGTTGTGCTCGCCAGTTTCTCCTCATCTCCAACACCTATATATCTTCAGTACTGTGCTGCTGTTTTTGTCTCTATGTATTGGGGGGGGGTGGTGGTATCTTAAATTCTTTAAAAGAAATTCTGAATAACATTATGAAGACAGTATACTTGTATACAAGTGAAAGATTCCTCTGCTATGTAGCACCAGGTCATTGTCCCTCTGCCTCAGCGATGAATTGAAACTAGGTCCCGTGCCCTTTGAACCCTTACGTCATTGGCTGGGATTATTAGTGGGGGGTGGGCCAGCACGGGCTGCGGGTGGCCCCGTTGGACGGCACTGGTTTCCAACCCCGCCTACTCCGTCTGGCTATCGCTTTATAGGGCATACTGTCGCTGTTTTACAAGCTGTGCCCTGAGCTGACTGTTCCTATCGGCTGGACCCCCTCGGGGAAAAGAAACAGCCGGCGTGTCTCATGACAGGTTGATCTATTAGACAGTGCAGCAGCCCGGCCTCCTTTCACATGTCAGGGTGGGTGATATTGAGTTACGCTCCTACCTGGAAAACGCCATTGGCACATTGCGTCTGTAGTCGTTGACCCCGTCTGATTTAACAAGCAGTGAGCTGCAAGGGGTGGCAACGCTGTCAGCTGTGGGTTTTGATCCTGGTCCAACCACCATGTGGCGTCCACCATTTCCATCAATTCATTGGAAGTACCCCGATTTGAATTCAGTAGGATTTGCATTTCCCGAGAAGACTTTTGAGCATTGGGTCGAAGTCCTGTCAGTTTTAGGGTCAAAGTTCTCAGTTTCTATATACAGTAAGCGGTTGTACATGTGTAGTACATGTGTAGTACATCACTGCAAAATGTACAACAACTTACTGTCAATCTGCTCAGTTTATACGTCATACTTCTTGCAAGATGGTAATTACTTTTTATGTAAATTAATTTGCGTAAGAATGTGCAACTGTGTTCCGTTGATAGACTTCTAAGTTGGCCTTTTTTATCCACAGGAACTTTTGCGTCGCTGTTTAGTTAGGGCTTGGTACAGAGTACCAATACTCTGTGAATGTGAATTCACATTCACGCGGTGAATGTCCTGTCAATCTGTTTACGTGGTAAAAATAAATGATTGGTTTTTAAGGCAACTTTATTGCTTGTGAGTAATGGGACTTGGGTAACTTTGGTGATTTTATTTATTTATTTATTTTTTGGGGGGCCGGCAAATGGCTGATCAAAAATAGCAAAATTGGACTTTTTGAACTTCTGATATAGCGCCACCATGCGGTCAATGAGCACCATGTTCAGAGTGAGACTGCAGTACCTGTCCCTCTAGAACACTTCCAAATTCCAGAAGAATTCATTTATTTCTGTTTTTGGGAAAACTTTCAGAACAATAACGACAAGAAAGGCTAACGACATTTTTTTCGTTTTCCTTTAAAAAAAATTGTATACATGAAACTGTGGCAATCTGCTTGTTCTGAACCTCTCGTTCCTCCGTTCCAGGCCTTCTGCAGTTCGGTAGGAACTGGTCTTCCATCGCCAAGATGGTGGGCTCCAAAACCGTGTCCCAGTGCAAGAACTTCTACTTTAACTACAAGAAGCGGCAGAAACTGGATGAGATTCTGCAGCAGCACAAAATGAAATCGGTGAGCCCCGGTCACAGCCGCAATCAATTTGAACTCTATCAAATCATCTTTTATAATCATACACAGGTATGACAGTATGGGGGTGACATCTGCGCTCTTGGATACGGATCGGACCTTATTTTCTATTTACTCTATCCAATTAGAGTGAGCGGTCTACCTCACACTGCTTAATAGGCGGGTTGCTTGTTGTAATAATCTGTGCCTTGTAGTTTTATTCTCTCCCTCACAACGATTTGTGAGATGCGCGCACACACACACACACACACACACACACACGCGCGCGCTCAAGGACAGTACATCCTCTGCAAGTCTGTCTTGTCTTCACGTTAGCCATGGTTCTCTGCCCGTCCACAAGCTGCCTGCATGTCCTCAGTTGGCTGCGGCGTTTGTCTGAGGGTGTCGGTTGCCGTGCCAACAGGAGAAGGAGCGCAAGGCGCGGCGCAATCGCAAGGCAGTGCAGAGCGAGGGGGCCAGCGCCCCTTCGGCCGCCGAGGAGGAGGAGATGGAGGTGTCGGGGGCCAGCGGGAACGAGGAGGAGGCCGCAGAGGACGGAGAAGGTAGGAGCCCCTCTCTCAGGGAACCTTATTCTCGTTTCGGACCGCCCAGGGTGCCACAGAGTGTCCTGCCTTGTATTTCAGTCGGGAGCCCGCCTGCCCTTCACCAAAGCTTATAGGAATTCACTCTTCAGCTCTCGTTTCTGCCTGTCTTTTCTTAACCAAACCACCTCGTAATATGCTGAAGTTTAGGTGGCTGGCTAGTGCTAAACATCTAGTGTTGGCGGACCAGCATTGCGCAGAATAGCTGAAGTTGTTTTTTAAGAAGGAATAGCAAGAGAAGGGTAAGCGTGGATTTCAGCGTGTTTCTTCAGTTTGACTGCGACGCGCGTCTCTCCTCGGGATGGGAGCTTGGTGGTCAGAGCAGGCTAGGAGAGATGAGGAACTTAACATTGAAACAAGAGGCACATTCCTCCATTTTACTTGCTGTATGGAATGTTGGCACTGGCTTGCGCTCAAGCTCGGACTCCATTATTCAAACAGACAGAATTTCCAAAGCTGAGACAATGATGGTTTTCTTTTTTTATCCAAAACTGTGTCACCTCTGGTCCTGGTCCAAGCAGCGCTGCTTCATTCCGTTCATTCACTTAGAGCACCGGCAAAAAGTTAAGTTAGGAAGTTTAACTTTTACAAATTTCTGTATTAGAAGAGAAAGTATAAATATGCCCGCCTCGCCCAAACTGCTTTTAAAATGCCAGTTTCACAATGGAATTGGTATTTTAGATGCACCCGTGTTCTTTTTCTACCGAAATCATAAGGAACTCGGAACTATGTGCTGCTAATGTCATGCTACTTTATATGTATGTATACATAAAATGACACACCGATGAAGGCCATTCTCTACTCTACTCTTCTAGTGAATGTTCAGGTCTGGAATGTATTTTCTTTCTGGAACTTTTATTTAGGCTTGCAAAGGTAATTAGCACACCAATAAGGGGTTACAGTAATTACCAAACCAGCAGCAATATTACCCCCAGTAAATATTTATAAGCACCAGTAATGGATATAATGAATGGAGTGTGTTCTCCTGTTTGGGAGAGGTGGTCAGTATGAGCCAACGGCCTTAGTACCCCATACATTTTTATCAGGCTCCCCTGTGAAAGGTCCCGCCCAGAAGATGCAAGCAATTCATTAATGAGCCTGTGTAGAACACTCAGTCTACTGTCGTAGCAAACCTGTTTAAAAAAGAAGAGTTCTCGTGTGAATCTAAGACCAATAGCAGAGAGCCCTTTAGGGGGTTTCTTCCAAAGCTTTCTGTCCCTCTCCCTGAGCTATAACCTGATTAGGTGGAGCACTGGTACTGGTTTTGAGGAGGGATTGAGTGAAGGGGCAGAAAACGTCCATACCCTGCCCTGGTTAATCGCCAGTGCGCTTAACCTCTCGCGTCTTCTTCAATTCGACCCTAAAAGCAGGGGCCAACAACAGCTCGGACACCGAAAGCCTGCCGTCGCCCCGGACCCCGGAGGAGAGCAAGGGCAAAGAGGAGAGCGCCGGCAGTGCTAACAGCGGCAGGCCCAAGCCCAGCATGAGGAGCGGAGCCGAGGAGGAGGCCCCGCCCGGGGACCAGAAGCCCCCCAGCCCCCGCGGTCCAGAGCTGGCCGTCAAGCAGGAGCTGAAGCAGGAGCTGAAGCAGGAGCTGAAGCAGGAGCTGAAGCGGGAGGTGAAGAGCGAGCCTGGTGAGAGCAGCAAGGAGCCTTCAGCAGACGGCCAGGCGGGGAAAGGGTCCGCAAAGAGCTCCAAGAAAGACACCGGGGCCAGCGACTCCAGCGCCACCTGCAGTGCAGACGAGGCAGAGGAGGCAGACAACACAGATAAGAGCAGGTGGGTCACCTTGAACGATGAGCAGTTATTGGAAGATTATTTTCTGAGAATTTCCCAATCTCATGGACGGGGGGGATAATTGAGATAACATGGATAATGGGAAGGCAGACCACTCTCCCTATCCCTCTTCCGCACCCCCATTTGAAATGCTTGGCAGATATCCACTACCCTCCTGTGTTTTCTGGGAATACTTTTCATATTTGAGCTGCCAGCACAGACGGTTTGGGTGGTTTTTTTCCCCTTTGAGGGCAAAGACCTTCATCAGCACTACCATAAGGGTGTATAAGAGTAACAGCATTGTTAGTGCAAAGACCCCAGACTCCTAATATTTAAACTATTCTTCTCAGTTTTTTACTTTTCCTAAATTATGCACATTCCAGAAGATAAGTATCTGAATTTAAAATATTTTCATAGGATTCGTGCTTAAATTTTTGTAGAAATTTTTTTTTTTTTTTTATTTTTTTTAATAAAACGAAAGAGTTGAAATTAGGCCAGGGTGCCGGGCGGATCATGCTCATGAACGCTGTGTCACCAAACTCTTACAAAACCCAGAAACAATGTTTCTCATTACCACATGAATCTGCGGTATCCATGTGAAACCCTTCACCGAGCTTGGCTGGATTGTCCAAGGTCTGGGATAAGCCAGCTTAAAAAAAAAAAAAAAAAAAAACCTCGAGCGGCTTTTGGGACTACCCTAGGAGGACTTCAGTTGGTTTCACTTAAAATCCCGACTCCGCAGCAACTTGTGCTAAGAAAAGCGGGTCAGTGTTTCGTCTTTCCACTGTCAGTTCATTTTAGTGGGTTTTGTGTCCTTTCCAGCTGCGATTTTGGGTTGCCCCGTTATTGGAGGGCATCGACAGAATCCTGAGCAGAATCTCTGCTCTTGTTATGGTGGCGGCAGCCTAATGCTGGAAGCAGCCCGGTGCCCCTCCCATTCTCACTGACATTTATAGAATGGTCGTGAGCTGCCGTGCCACACGCCATTAGTTCTGTTTATTTTCAATGTTTATTGAAAGCTCCTGCCAGATCAACGCAACCATACTTGGTCTTGGGTCCCAGTGTGCTGTGCGCGGGTGCTGATTTGCTCTGGTAGCTGTTTAAACTGATGTGGTCTGCGTGCATGTATGGGTGTGTGGGGCGATCAGACGGGGAAGAGGGAGTGCCGATTCGTCCCCCAGAGTTTTCGGATTGTTTGTTCTTGTTTTCCATGACAGCCGACTGCGTAGATTGGCACAGCTGCGTGAAGCGCGGTCTTCCCCGGGAGCCAAAGCAAACGTTGTATGGGAGAGTGGGGAGAGGAAAGGGGGGTATGGCGGCAGAGAGTGGGGTGGGGGGTGATGCGTGGGAAATTGGTTTGGGGTGGGGTGTGGGAAAGTGAGGTCAGGAGGCAGCACAAGGGAAAGTGGGGTGGGCGGAGTGTGGGGCAGGTGACGGAGAGTGGGGCGTGTGTGGGGGAGTGGGGCGTGTGGCGCAATGGAGAGAGTGGGGCGGGGAGCATCGTGTTGGAAGAATGTCTCGCTGTTGAAAATATTTAACAGAATTTTTTCACTGTTATAATAAAAGTTCAAAATGTTTTTTTTACGTTTAGTTTATTAGTGTCTGTTTGAAGTCTGAATCCGAATCACATCCACTCGACGGAGGTAGCACCTTTTTCGGGACAAATCCCTCCTCACTCAGGTGGGAGTTCCCACCAGCTGCAGACTGGTCTGCATCCTCCATATCTCTGCTCTACTTCCCTTTTGTGTTTTTGTGTTTATGGAAAAACTGTGCCCATGTTTCCTTTTGTGTTCGTTCTGTTCCCTCTCACTGGACTTGGGTTTCTTTCGGTCATTTTTTTTTTTACAGGAATCCCCTGAGGAATAATAAACAAGCTTTTTATTTACCTCTCCTCTCTCCTGAACCGTGCACACACGGCGTGCTATAGCCTGTTGTTTTTTCCCCATGTTTGCAGAAGCCCTTTCATTCCTAAACGAGTTTATTCTAGTTTTGCTTTGACTGTTTTCTGAGTCAACTGTGTAATTGGTACATTTCAAATAATTGGAATTCGTAATTATTCGGTGAATATACTAGGATGGCAAATGGTGTTTGAAAGAGTGTGGTCGGGGGTGATGTGTGGGAGTGTAAGAGGTGTATTGGTGGGGGATGGTGTGTGGGAGAAGTGTGGAGTGGTTTGTGCTGTTTGGAGCTGAGGTGGGTGTGTGGGAGTGGTGTGTGGAGCTGGGGTGGGTGTGTGGGAGGAATGGGAATGTGGGGGTGGTGTGTGGGAGGAATGGGAATGTGGGGGTGGTGTGTGGGAGTGGTGTGGAGCTGAGGTGGGTGTGTGGGAGGAATGGGAATGTGGGGGTGGTGTGTGGGAGTGGTGTGGAGCTGGGGTGGGTGTGTGGGAGGAATGGAAACTCTGGTAGCCACAGGTTCTCCTGCTCTGTGGTTTAATCCATGTTTATGAGGAAGGCAAATAAAGAGAAGTCTGTTCCTGGCCATATTAAGGAAAGCTTCCCCTGTTTCACATCTGGGGCAGCCCAGTGACTTTCTCCCCCTCTCTCTGTCTCCAGGATCACTTCACCCAGACTGAGTCTGCTGAACTACACCCACGATGGTGTCATCTCCTCCCCTCTGCAGAAGCCCATGGACCTCAAGCAGCTGAAGCAGAGGGCTGCCGCCATCCCGCCCATCGTAAGTCTGCCTTTGTGCTGGGCTGCCCCGGTGGTGGAGTATCATTCGGCTGGGAACACTGGCTCCTCAGTGCACGTCAGTCAAATCCAATTTCATTCCAGCAGATTGCTCCATAATGACTGGGCTGTGATTGGGGTCAACTGCCTGGGGAATGTAGTGGCTGATCTCTGTTCGTGAAACATGAGATGTTTGTTTGTTTGTTTGTTTATTTATTTATCTTTTGTTTGTACTACTTCTAATACGACATACCACAGTACTTGCTGGGCGTCTACGTGTGAAATGGTCAGTGAGCGAAGTCGACTGTAAGGGACTGAACTGCTGCCTGCACACCCACAGCAACCTGTGGCCTGATCAGGTTCTCCTGTACCTGTGGGTGATAGCCACTCACTCATCGTTGTCCTGTCCCGCCAGATGCCGGAGGTGTCGACACAGGGTGTGGCCCGAGGCAGCGGGAAGCAGCAGGTGCCCCCTCACGCCCTGGCGCTGTACCAGCAGCAGATCACCATGGCCCACGAGTCATCACAGGAGGGCTCCCCATTGGCTAAGCAGCAGCAGCAGCAGCAGCAGCAGCAGCAGCAGCAGCAGCATAATCTCTTCCAGCAGATGGACAGAGAGCAGAACGTCGACAGCCCCCGTCTCCGGACCAACACCAACGAGAAGGATGGTACGAAAGGTCCACCTGCAGAGAGAGCGCACACATCCTCTTCATCGTTCTTCTCCTCCTCCTCACACGTTCTGTTTAGTGCAGAGAAATCCGGATTGTTAGGAATTCAGGAACCAAAGATTAGCTGTTGTCGCAACAACCACAGTAGAGTGCTTTCGCCAATGTCATGCGTCAATTGCCCCAACTCCAGTACTCCCGCCTGCCCCTCTCCCCTCTATAATGGGTCATTGTGTGTAAAAAAAAAAAAAGCATTAAGCATCTCACAGATTGGTTGTTAAGGTCTCGGCAATAGTGTAGAAGCCCAGCCCATCTTAGGGTTTCACCATCAACTGATGTATACATCAACTGAACTAACCGTTTAAATGAAGCGGTGGAAACTGAGAGTCAGATCTACGCCAGGCTTGAGGTGAACGGCATCTGACACCTGTCAGTTTTGTGTGCTCCGTGTGATCTTAGCCACGCCTTTCTTGGCTCGGGAGGAATGGCCGTAAAGAAATGAGTACCTGGACAATTCTGCGAGACGGGAATGGTTGGCAAACAATAGGTCAGGGTCCACCAGCGCCAACAGTCCTGTCTGCATACTGAATGGGAATCCCAAATACAGGCGAAAGAACGCGCTTTCAAATACAAAATATGAAATGTCACTAATGGGTTATTTCCTTTTAAGAAATCCAAAACTCTCAGCGTTTATGCCAAATCTCAAAGGAGTGCATCCAACGCTGTGTTATAAAATCCTATAAAGCAACATAAAGACGTTCGGCCTCTTTTTCCTAAAGACGTATAGAGCCGGTCTTGTATTTCTTACCGTTTCTAATAGGGGGGGGAAAAAACCTGTTTAATACGATGAAGACTGTGTTATCCCACGCCCTTCCAGTCTGATAGTGTCTTCTCCACTCACTATGTCCAGTGAGAGCGATAGCGTGTGGTGTGGAGAAAATTGAGTGCTTAAGTCTGGCCGAACCGTTGTTTGTCTGCTACGGATCCCTGTTGCGGGGGCCGGCCCCAGTCAGAGCACACTGGCCAGGTGGATCTCAGAGAAAGTTAAGATCAATTTCAGTCTCAGCAGGCTGCCTCAACGGCCGTTCCGTGAGAGGTCAGGCCGCTTCTTGGGCGGCGTTCCAGGGTGCGCCGGTCGCCAGCGTCCACAACGCTGCAGTCTGGCGACTACCCACTAGTTCACCAGATTCTGCAAGCCAAATGTCGCTGGATTTGGTAGGAGAGTGTTGAGGGCGCCTGTGGACCTGGGCCCTCTACTGTCATCTTAAGTGGTGAATGTGGCCTGTGGACCCGGGCCCTCTACTGTCGTCTGAGTGGTGAATGCGGCCTGTGGACCCGGGCCCTCTACTGTCGTCTGAGTGGTGAATGCGGCCTGTGGACCCGGGCCCTCTACTGTCGTCT